>JXTB01000159.1:279230-307093 GCA_002914805.1 Parasponia andersonii | reverse complement strand
GATACGCAGGGCAGTCTAGGATGATTTGATTTTATATTTTATCTTTTTAATCAAATAAAGTGCAGCAATAGTTAATTTTCCTTTTTAAAGAAAATTTCAATTTCAGGGACCAAAACTACCTGTTAGGAGCTAATTGGAGCAAAAAGCCATATGAAAATTCGATTAGATTCGTTTTGCCTTTGCCAAATAGCACGTTCATTTTGATTTGCATGTCACTATTAGACTTCTCTCAGGGAATATGGGTGGTCAGAACAGATTGAGGTATATTAGAAGCGTGATAAGAAGGCATATTTGGATTGGAGTCGCTCTCATTCACTTGAGCTGTTGCTCTCAATGGAAGTATAAGAAGACAAATGTTCAAATAAACTGCTTACAGAGCAAACAAATTGCTGTCTTTGACCTCTGCTTCGTTGCGTATTGAAGTATCTTCTTTTGGCATTTGTTAATGTTGGACTCGAGTTAAGACTCCTTTGAAGCATAAGCTGTATTCGCTTCTTTTTGCCATTCTTGTTCCTACATAACCACTAGTATTGGCACATCTCCCTTGTCAAACCGGCACAAGCATTCCCGGTTCAAAAACTTTAGATTGAAATTATTACGAAGAGGTCAGAGTCTTAATTTACTACATATTTATATGCATTTTAGTGTCTCGTTTGGTAATCAATCACGAACCTTTCGATGACTAAACAATCTCCCAAATTTGTTTTAACTGGGGAAAAGAAAATAAGAAACCTATATTGTTTATCTTCATGCATGAAAAAGTTTGGTCCAGCCTTCATAATGAGTAATAAGAAGTAAAGGGTTCTATACCAACAATAATTTTGTTTGAGACCTTCATCTAATTTTCGACTCATTTAAGCGAAAACCACATTGAAAGGCCACGAATTGACACATTCGTTGCATCATTTTCTCTATGACTGTATGAAGTGGACCCTTGCATTTTCATTTATCTATACACTTCTTAAGTCTTTGAAATAATAATTTGGTGGTGGAATGTGCCTTTTGCTCATTCATCTAATAAAACCCTTATTTTGCATCACTATAACATGCTGAGATTAGAAAGAACAATATGATTACGATAGGCCTAGTGCAGGCACTTTCAGAGGAAAATTGAGTGAATATTAAGATTTAATAAACTTTATTACAAACCAATACTTCCAAAATTCTCACCTTAAAATAAAACAAATCAAAATCACTCAAACACAGATTGAAAAGTAGCAAATATATGACGAAAGAATCAACATGGCATATGACATTATTGGCTTTGGCTAAATCATATTCAAGCAAAGAACGCTCCAAGAAAGCCAGTGATAATGAGCAACATCAAGCCAAGTCTTGAAGCAGAGCTAATAGTAGCCGCAGAAGAGGGCGGAGACGCCGGAGATGCTACCTTATCAAGCACAGTGATTACAAGCTTCTGCTTTCCCACGTCACAGTGCTGAGCAACGCCGCAAATGTACCATTTTCTTCCTGGAGTTGCCAGCGTGATGATATCGTTTCCACTAGTCAAAGCCGCCGTCCCAGCCGGTGCTTGACATTGTTGGAAGCTGGCACCGTCAACTCTGAGCACGTTATGAGCTCCTTCCGGATACTTGAACACTGCACCAAGCAAAATGGTTACCATTTAGAAAATGAGGAATGCCATGCATGATCAATGTGCCATGTACCACATTTATTTCATTTTTTTCCCCCCCGTGGTTACCACATTATAAGATTAGTACTAGTACGCATGATTTACGCAAATTTACAAAGCAACCTTTTATTGATTGAAAACTATAATCACCATTAAGCACGAACATCATATAGATTATAAGTCTTACCAAGTTTGTCATCGACGTAGAACTCCTTTCCCTGAGCCCAAGCTTGGTAATCGAAGTTAGTAGTCCAGCCTTTCTCATCTCCCACAATGTATTCAACTGCTGAAATTAAAGGGACAAAAATTGCTACAATAGCGAGAGTAATGAAGAGTTGCTTCGAGGAGGCCATTGCTATTATAATTTTCTTCTCTTAATTAATAATCTCTCTTCTATGAAAATTTGGTATTCTCTATCGAGATGGCCTTAATAAGCAAATAAATAAGTACCGCTTTGTGAATTGTGATCATTACAAGTTGAATTATTGCGTATTTATAGGCTTTGGCTCCATCCACATTTAAAAAATAATAATAGTAACAATAATAATAATAATAATAATAATAATAATAATAATAATTCTAGAGATCATCAATATTTAGTCTGGCGTTAATTGGACGGCAATGCCTGCCTGCCGAATGGCATAATAAGGTTCCATTTGAAATGACAAACATTTTCAACCTTATTATTAGTAGATTCATGCAACAGTGATTACTAGATTGATTCTTTATAGAGCGGCCCTCTTCTCTCTCTATGACGGTATTACCAATTCAATTTGGATCTACATGAAAGGTAGAAACCACTTTGATTATTACATTATTTGTTAAGAAAATTTAATCCAAGTACATTTTTGTGGTGTTTTAGGACTGTGGTTTGGGAATATTACCTTTTTGAAGTTAAAAAGGTTTTTTTCCCCCGTAAAAACCAGACCCTCCGTACTGTTATGATATACAAAAAATTAATATTAGACACCGATGTCTTACATCACATACAAAAATGCTAAATTGTCATATACTTATCTTGAGTATGGATTATTTGAGAGAAATATAAAATAAAATAAAGCAAAAATGTGGGTACGAAACGAAACATGAGTGTACTTATTTTTACCTATTTGATATCTCTACTATAACTGAGGAAATAAAGTCTGGCCTCAATATATTGCGTGCAGCCGACCAAATAACATAATAGGATTCCATTTAATTATGTGACAAATATTCTTTTATAAATAAATTACCATTTACGAGATTGAAATTAATTTGATTCTTTTAATTCTGAGCTTTTGTTCATCTAGCTCAATTCTCTATGACCAATTCAAAATTGGATTTTTAATTTCCCCATAACTTTCATGAGCTGTACTAGTTCTGCACACCTACACAACAGGTAATAAAGTATAATGGAAGTTAGAAACGTTATTCTAATTTCTGTTTGTTTCATACATGTAAGCAGCGAAGATTTGATTAGTATATATAGTTTTCTCTTGTTAATTAACAATTGATACATAGCTGAAACTTTTTTCCCACCTCTTTTCATTTGGTTTAATTTGTACTTTTACTTTGAAAGTGTACGATGAAATGGAAAAATTAAATGCCACTCCAACCAATTACAATTGATCCAGAGAATATATATATATATATATATATGGTTGCCAATCCAATATGTATTTTTTATCTATGAGTAGGTAATTTTTTTTTAGCCGTTGGGTCAACCATCTAATAGTGATCCAATGGTTATAATGAAATGTATAAAAAGACGTGCATCATTAATGCTCTTTCTCTTCTTACTTTTTACAATAAAAAAATGTGCATGCTAAATTTTTATTGGCCAAATTGATACCTATATATAAATAAAAAAAAAAAAAAACCTACTGAATTGGTACCATATATATATATATTGTATGATATTGAAGATGATGATTATGAGTTCCCGGATGTTATTGAGAAGTAAACAAAGTATATATGAAAGGAGGATGTTCTGGCACAATTTTTTTTAATAGGATTACGTATAGTTTTATTGTTGGAAAAAATAGTTTGGAAAATCATTGTAAATAACCATTTTGAGGTATAAAAATGCTTAAAATAGAGCTTAAGTGAATGAGAAATTGAAACCTAATGTGAGATAGTTTTAGAATTGGATTTGTAACATACTAGAATTACAAAATTTATTTTGGACCATTATTTAGCCTTATAAAGTTGAGGGAACAACCAAAAACATTTTTAACTATTATGTTATAATCGACAAACTGTTTTCAGCCATATTAATACGTTGTTGCTGTTACATTATATCAGACAAATATTTTTTAGCTATATTAATGGGCTGTTGTTGATACATTGCAACAAACAAATATTTTTCAACTATATTAATGGGCTATTATATTGTAACAGAAAAGCGTTTTCAGCCATATTAATGGGATGTTAATGACTTGGTTCCCCTGTGAATACTATAAAAGGAGACCTTCTCCTTCACTTTTACATATACCAAAAATATTTCTTAGCTTATTCCTCTCTTCTATATTCTTTCTGTGGCGGTTAAGAAATAGTTAGTTAGTAATTAGATAGTTTGAGTTCTTTCTTTTCGGTGTGGTTGAGCTCTCTTGAGTTCTGGTGATAAAGTTTATGTATTGTTCAGTTCGTTATGAGCAACAAGTTAGTGAGACATTGCTATTCGTAAACTTTTTTGTTCTAGGAAACAGATTCCTTTGACATTTCTTTAAGCACCCTTGTAAGGAGGCATAACTATTTTAAGGAAATTATGTGAAATACAAGACTCATTACGACCCAAACCCTAGGGTAGTGGTAGAAGGGAAATTTTACTAGAATTAAAAATTCTTTAATTTATAGAGAAAAAATTTTAAGAGTTTTGAATTTTTAAAACGGCACGATAAATAAAAATATTTAGAATTTCAACCAGTGAACCTATCTCACAATTTATAGTCATTAATAAACATAGACTGAATAATTTAGAAAAAAAAAATAAATTCAAATAGTTAATCGAGCATCAAGCTAGTATGACATACATAGTTTAGAGATATATTTAAAGTAGCATAATCTATTTATTTAACAAGACATATATACAAATCTTAAATCTACACTTATAGTATTATCAAGTCATAAACTACAAGTAAAAGATAATTTTTTAATCCACTTATTAATCGTTAATATCACACTGGACACCACTTATGGAGAAAGTAGAGGGGTGAGTATAAATATCCAGTAGGTTATCCAATTACCCTTTTTAAGAAAGTCATTTTATAATTCTCAAACATCTGCATAGTTAGTAGTACCAGAAAACATTGTTATAAATATTAAGTGTTCAGAGCATAAGTAGAAAATAATTATAGAAAGTCATGTTAGAAACTAAAACTAGATATCAAGGTCAAACATATTGAAAATCAAAATAAATCAAGCATAATTCAAATTACATAAATCAACACCTCACATGAGATCTCACAATCTCATCACGATTAGAATAACTTATGCTATATGTATTGAATACTCTCTGCCTGACTTCTATCTTTGGAAACCAGAGAGACACCCTTGTGTCTAATCCTACTAAGCCAGAGGAGTACCGAATGCCTACACCTACCAAGTAGAGATAATCAGAAAATAAACCTGCGAGGGTTTACGGGCTCTCACTGAAGGTGGGTATACTAGTCCTCCTATTACAATATTGGGATAGCTAAGATGACTCTCATGCATGATCATATAAAATGTGCAATATATAGAGTCTCAAACAATCATGCAGTATCTTAATATTCTATACGTGCTCTGATTTTTAAATAGAAATCTATTTTGTACTTAAAAATCTAAAAGTACAGTTCTCATGATTTAACCAAATTCCAAGTTTAAAACTTATACAAATTTATACATAAAATATCTAAAGCAGTCCACAATGTTTCACAAGTTTATAGTTCATTAAAATAATTATTCAAATAATTTAATTAATAAAATCACAAAATTTCACTTTTCACAATAAATTCCAATTTTAATGAAAAATAATAGAAAATAAGGAAATTGAATCTCCTACATTGAAATAGTAATTATGCTGAGCTAATGATGCTAGAAAAGTCATCTGTTGATCAGTTAGTTGTTTAGACGGTCGTTTCCGGATTTTGACATGTTCACTTGAAAAAGTGAATTTTCAAACGAGGCCTGAGATTGAGAAACGGAGGTCACCACTGAATTCAGAACACCTAAAAATATAGGATTAGATATAAACTTTGTCGAAAAAGGGTTCTGATGCAGAACCTGCTCGTGGCACGCAAAACGATGTAATATACAAGCTTTTTCTCGATTTTTGTGTCACTTCAGAAAATAATGATATTTTATATCTAAATTCATGTCTCGACCTCACTTAGTCCAAATTCAAAGTTAAAACTCAGTTTCGAGGCTCCAAGCATTAAACGCGCTCAAAAATCTAAAATTTATAAAAATACCATATTTTGAAAATAATTAGAAAAATACCACTTTTTCAATTCAATAATTAAAGAGCTTCCGGTTACCATTTCCACACTTCAAAATCATTAGATTTTATGTTTCAATCTCCTATTTCATGTGGTATAATTTTCTCAGGCAAAATAACTTAATTCTGAAATAATTAGAAAAACACTACATAATTTAATATTATTAAATTGCTACAATAATGCATTTCTCACCGGAGCCAAGTTAGAAGTCACCAGTGCTCGAAAATGAAAGCTAACGTCGAGATGAGTTGAACGGCGATGACGGTGAGTTGATCGGATGTCGGAGGAAGAAACGGCGGACGAAAAACCGTTCCAATGGCGGTCACTTTGGGTGGTTTTTTCTCCGATGAGAAGCGGCGGTTCACGACAACAGCACTTAGCGCTTGTTCGTTGGCAGCTTATGGTCAAGGTAGGCAGGCGAGTCTGGTACAGTGGCAGCTGGTGGCATGGTAGGTGAACACTGGCAGAGGTTGGTTTTTTTTTTTTTCATTTTTTGGCTAGGAATCTTTGGGGAAGAAGAAGGAATTTTGGAAGGATTAATAGGCAATTTCTGAAACTATAGATAGTGAGACACGTGTTAGTCTCTAGTTTGACTGAAAAATCTTCTTAACATTTGATTTTAGCCACAAGTTTCAAAAAGATTCTTTCATTTAGTCCCTACTTAATTATATTTTTGTCCCTAGTTTGTAATTCTTTTTTCACATTTGCCCCAACTACACCTAGATGTTATTTGTCTAAGTTCAATACCAATAATTTAATTTAAAATATTTTCATATTTTTATTTAATTAATCTTAAAATGTAGAATTACCAAAATGTCCTTGAATTAAAATTACTTAATTACCCTTACAAAATTTATGATTTTATAGGTTTGATTTCCTTAAACTTCTTTGTTATTTTGGTAATTATAATCATGATTATTATTATAGTAAATTAATTATGATTTATTTTGTTACGTTATTTGATTTAATTTTATGATAATGGTTACTATCCAAGTTGTAGTTAAATAATTTATTACATTATATGTTATAACAAATTATTGTTGTATTTTTATTTCTAGATATATTATTACTTGCAATAATTAATTTGTCCTAACATTTATATCTTTAAAAATTATGTTTCTTTCTTGATTTTTAATTTTTAATGGTATTTTTTTACTTCTTATTGATTTCAGGTTTCAAATTTAGTGTAATTTTTAGTACTATGAAATCTTGTTAGATTTTAATTGTTCATTTCAATTCTTCAGTTAACCTAATCTGCCTTATCCACTGCCAAAAACCACCTAATCCACCTTATAGTGTTGGGCTTTTCCAAAACTCCCTAAAAATAAAACTGCTCAACCCACTAGTTGTTCACCCCACCTCTCCCCAGCCCTTTCAGTATTTTCTTTTAACTCTGAATCCAATTGAACTATTGAAAGGAACAATATCAGAAAATTAAGCACCCTTTTAAATAGAAAATTAAATGCCTCAAACCATTCATTGTATTCGATCATCTTTCTTTAATTGAATTAATAATTTAGTGGTACTTCAATTTAGTAGTAAAAAGTACTGTCTTTTGTGTTGTATATGTTGAGTCTAATTAGAGTATATTTTAATCGCCTTGTCACAAAGTATATGTGGGTTGACCTTTAGAACGAGTATATTGGGTATTTTTCACAAATGTTTTAAGGCTTTTCAGTAAATTGACTGAATTTTAGATCATTATTTGCAAAATAGTAATTTTTTAAACACCGTTAAAAAATGACTGAATTTTGAAAATTATTTAAAAAATAGTTATTTTTCATATTTAATAGATCAAAATATATTGATTTTTTTTATAGAATTGATTTAGATTTAGAAAATTAATTTATTTTGTATAAAATTTTATTTACTTTTTATGAATAATAGATCAACTAAAAAAAGGTTATTTATCAAAATAAGATGTCGATTTAAAAAAAATAGTTTAACTAAAAAAAGCTATTTATCAAAATAAAATTATAAAACTACCATTTATTAAATAGATGTAGAAAAAAGCTTATTTTCAAATTGATCTAAAAAAGAGGACATTTCTTATAAATACTCTATGTCTTAGAGTGCTTATGCTTACTAATATTATATATAAAGGACATCGATATTTTTTTTCTTCTGAAAAAAGGTTTATATAGAAATGATATTAGGCGGCCAATTTTAGGTAAGTAAAATTATAAGAGAAACAGTGGTGTCTTTCAAAGCGTCGGGTGTGAGATTTTCTCTTATTCTTTTTCCTTGTCATAATAAAAACTTGCAACAACTAAATTGGACATAACTCCTATATCGAGGGTGAAGCATTACAAAAGTTTACTTGCTTTGATTTTTTTAAAAAATTTTTTTGGTTTTTTTTTCCTACTTTCGTTAGTGAAAAATTAGGGCGGTTAATCCACAACACTGAAATAACTAAGATTGAGTAAAACATTGTAATTATTACGTATCATATATGTTTCGTGCTAATGCTTTTGCAAGAAATTTAAACTCAATTTTAAGATATTAAAAAAAATTGTACATATTGTTCTCCCTAGAATAAATAAATATATATATATATGGTTGCTAATCAAAATATATATAAATAAACATAGACTATATGAGTAGTACCCATATATATATATATATAAAATTTACAAACCAATACATCCAAATTTCTCACCCTAAATTTAGATTGATCAAAATTCATATAGCAACAAGTGTATTGATCAGAATTCATATAGCAACAAGTATATTGATCGAAATACCAAAAACATAAACGAAAGAATCATCATATATGGATGTGACATTATTGGTTGGATATTTCGTGCTCATAACAATCCAAGAACACCAGTTGAGATGAGTAACATCAAGCCAAATCCTGAAGCAGCAGAGGTAATAGTACTTGCGCCAGATGGTTGATTTTGGCTAGGAGGGGGCGGTTGAGGTTGGCTAGGAGAGGGTGAAGATGCCGGAGACAAAACCTGATCAATGACAGTAATAAAAAGCTTTTGCTTTCCCACTTCGCAGTGCTGAGCAACGCCACAAATGTACCATTTTCTTCCCGGGGTCGCCAGCGTAATCGTATCGTTTCCGCTTGATAGCGGCTCTGCACCAGCCGGTGCTGTACATTGTCGGAAGCCGCCACCATCGACTTTGAAAACGTTATGAACTCCTTGTGGGTACTTGAATACTAATCATCCCATTAGAAAGCATATTAGATAAAATATATTTGATATAAGATTTGAATTCTATTCTATAAATTTAAAAATAAATTTTTAAGACGAAAAACTCTTTGGTAAATCAAAATAATATTTAGAATACAAAATCACATTTTTCTTAGCATCGTGTTGGAGTACCAACCCGAAAAGTGAGATGGTAAACTTTGTATTTTAGCTAGTATTGTAGCATGCCACGCCTTTTTTTTTTAGTGGAGATGGTCTCAGTATGTTGAGGAAATAAGCAATAGATGTTCTTTACAGTTCTTGAAAATAATGGCATGTGTCTTGTGAGGACCAATATTCTAAAAGGCAAATTTAAACAATGTTACGAAGTACTTATTCATATCACAGTTTATTAGCGATCATTTATCATTGGATTTTTATAAATATATTTTTGTGCAACAAGTGATTGTAAGGATTGTTATTGTTTGACAAACCTATTTATCCATAACATTTCTCTATTTTGATTGATTTGATATCCTGTCTTTCTTGATTCTTTTTCTTAGAAAATCCATACACAATTAATGTACCGCAGATACATGCACATAGATATAAATACATAAACAATTAATGCATGCAGATATATACTGTTATATATATATATATATAAGGTAATAGATAATTTCTTTTATCTACGTATAAATATAATTTTGTCTAATTAAAAATCATCACCATAATTAAAAATCATCACCACGGATATCTTTTTATACTAAAAAATAGAGAAAAGAAAATATTAAATAAATAATAAATATTTATTTTTATTATTTTTTTTAATTATTTAAATTATGATAGAGATGATCCAACAGTTAAAAATAAAAATATTTATAAATAAGTAAAATATATATATAGCAATATATATATATATACCCATCATATGTAATTAGGTTAAGAATTTACTTAGTTTGTCACCAACATGGAACTCCTTTCCCGTGGCCCAAGCTTGGTAATCTAAATTGACAGTCCAGCCACTTTCATCTCCGACTATATATTCAATTGCTGAAATTGAAGGGATGAAAATAACGACGATTGCGAGAATAATGAATAGTTGTAGCCTGGAAGAATTAGCCATTGCTTAATTTTCTTCGCTTAAATCTCTTCTCTCAAGATTTGGTATTCTCTTGAGCAAGTGAAGAAAGTGCTTGTGATTTGTGATGTAACAATTTGAAATGTTAGCCTATTTATAGGCTTAGGCTAGTTAGCTAGCTTTGGCCCCATCCTATATTGCAAAAAGAGACTTTGGGGAGTATGTAATATGTTATGGCCTCGGACGGCAGTGCCTACTAATTACCAAATGGCATAATAAGATTCCATTAGATGTGACAAACATTGTGAACCAAATACTAGTATATGAATTATTATTCACCATTTACAAGATTGATTCTTTTGGACCTTGCTCCTCTGACTATTTCAACATTGGATTTTACATGAAAAGGGTATAAAGCATTTTTCCTCTAACCTTCATCAATTGTCTTGGCCGATCGAGTACAAGTGCTATGTATATGATTTTGCATTAATTTCTGCTGAACAATTCCAAGAAAATTGAGAATGTAAAGAAGCTTCCTTTTGTTTGCTACATTTTCAATTTAAGGGGATTTGCACCTGAGTTACGAGTAATTTGGACCAAAATGAATTTTTCATGCCATTTTTCTAGAAGAAGTTTCTAGGACGAGTCGTAATAATTTTAACCTTCTTATGATTTATAGTCATAATAAATGTGATTAAGTTCCTAAGCAAATCATCTTAAAAACTGATCACAGAAAAGTTATTTAGGCCCCAAAAAAAAACTTAGTCCTGTTCATTTCCTAATTGAAAGTGCATTTTTTTTTTCATGATGGTGAATGGTTGTCCCCATTTGTACGAGTATTTATGACAAATGGCCCATTTTTTACACTCCATTATAATAAATGTCCATGTTTTCATTTTAATAGTAAAATTACCGAGCTTATCATCATTACATCGAGTATATTAGACAATTAGTAGATCAGATGTCAGTTTATCAGTTTTGTACTAATACATAGAAATTCTTCCACTTGAGTATATATGATATAGTATAACTAATATATCTGGAACTAATAAACGTAATCATTATGTTATAAATCTTTTAACTTTATAGCAAAATGACCATCCACATTAGACATTAGTAGATTATATATCAGTTAATTAGTTTTGTACTAATACGTACTCCATCTTTAGATGGAGTATATCTGATGTCTTGTATAGTAAAACTGATGTACATATATCGTAACTGATAAACTCGGCCATTTTAGTATAAAATAAAAAACATGAACACCCTCTAGAAATGAATTGTGAAAAACGTCCATTTCACTGAGAGCCCCTATATAAATTTTGCAACCAAAACTAAAGCGTCTACCAGATTTTCTAGCCCAAAACTCTCTGAATTTTGCGCCCGTTGCACAGAGATAATGGGCCTTTTTACCAAATTAGAGATGGTGAAAATTACGCCTAATGCCCGTTTTTTGAAACTTATTTCAAACATACCCGTTTTTCTTTCAAAAATATCCGTTTCATGGTCCACATTTTATATGTAAAATATGAATGATCCATATTTACAATGTAAATTTTATCCATGAGGTACACATTTCATGTGTAAAATATGAACGGTAAACATTTAAAATATGTGCCAATTTTTAGTGTAATTTTTACTTATGAAATGTAGACGGTATATATTTAATTCATGAAAATTATATCATAGTATAAATTTCATATGTAAAATAGTGGTGGTATATATTTCTCCAAAAAAAATAGTATAAAAACTGGTATTTATAGCATAAAAATAAAAAACGGGTATTTATGAAAATATGGCTTTAAAAACTGGTATTTATGAACTTTTCCCTTAGAGATGAAGCCTAGCTTTCCACAGTACAACTCGTGATAAATTGAAAGCTCTTTGCACTACATTATGTTTTGTTTTCTATCTATGTCAGAGCTTTTAACTTCTCTTCCAAGTTGGTATAAATCAAGTCTTAGAGCACAATATGATCAAGGTTCTTTCACGGGATATCCCTCCAAAACCCCACTTTTACTCGAGAAAAAGTACTGGTTGCCATTTCATCTACCAAACAACCACCAACCTAATTAAGGCCTTGACCACCTCTAGTTTTCACTACTTTTTTTGTGAAGCCTTGTTACATTTATACACAGACAAACATGCAATGAAATATCCCATATGAATCTTATATATAATAACTCAATGCAGAAATCATACCAAGTAGTACATATTGTCTCATTTTGCATTGGCCTTATAGGAGAAGCGAAAAAAAAATGGACAAAAGGCCAATCTCTCCAAGCTCTCTTCAGACTCATTTTGTTGACATTCATGAGGTCTTGCCAGAAGAGGAAGAAGGAATTACTCCTAGTATGGGTGAAAAACCAGAGAATAAGCGTGTTAATAGGCCGATTAGAGTTCGAGACACGAAGAGAAACCACAGGAGTTTCAGTAGGCAAGTTTCTTTGGAGACTGGTTTTACAGTGCTTAATAGAGAATCCAAGGCTAAAGATGAGAGGAGGGCGCTTCCCAGGAGTGGAAGAAGCTTTGGAGGCTTTGATTCGGCTAACCGGTTTGGCATCGAAGGAAGGAAAGGAGACTTCAGTATATTCAAGACTAAATCAACTCTTAGTAAGCAAAACTCTTTGTTGCCATCAAGAAAGGATCATCAAAGAGAGATGGAGTCTCAAAGGAGAGAGGGTTCAACTGAAGGGCTTGATGAGTCTGTCAATAGAAGTGTTCCTGCTGGGAGATACTTTGCTGCACTTAGAGGACCTGAGCTTGACCAAGTAAAGGTGATAACATACACCAAATACACTCCTTTGTTAGTGTTCTGTTTTTTTAAAGTTTGCTGATAGTAATATGTAGAAGTTTAAAATGGATTCTAAACTAGGAACATTTCAATTAAAGCTGCTCTGCTTAATGTAAAACTAAAGCTAATACAAAATGAAATGTTATGTACGCTATCATCTCTAGTTTACGTGTCAATCTCGTAACGTAAATTATGAATCGGGATCTAGACAGTTTAATGCGACACTTTTCACTAGTTGAAAACTCGTCGTTGTTTATCATTTTATCAATAGAAAATAGGCAGTAATTGGTATCTAAACCAATCTTAACTGTACACACAACAAGTCACTAACTTGCATTTGTTGGCAGGATTATGAGGACGTTTTTTTTCTATTTTTCAAGTTTTTAGGTTAGTAATATAGTTCTATATAATAGTTTAAAGTAATTTTAGGGCCTTTCTAATTAAACTGATTTTCTTAATATATAACTAAGCTAATAGAAACGGCAATGTTATGTAACTTAGTAAGCTATCATCTCTATTAGACCAATCACAAATTTATATGTCAGTTTTGGAACGTAAATTTATATGTCAATTTTGGAACGTTAATTATGAACCAAGGAGATACAGTTTTACTTAACAATTTCTGATTAGTTGAAAGGTTGACCGCGCCAGTAGTTGGTAACTAAATAAAGGACAGAACACAATGTAAGTCAATAGCCATGTAATTTATGTATATGTTTGGCAGGATTATGAGGATATTCTTCTACCCAAAGACGAAAAATGGCCATTTCTGCTTCGATTTCCAATAGGGTGTTACGGTATATGTCTAGGCCTAAGCAGCCAAGCTGTGTTATGGCGAGCTCTGGCAACGAGCCCAGCTGTAAAGTTTCTCCATATAAGCCCTTTCATAAACCTTGCTCTATGGATATTAGCCCTGGCGGTTCTTGTCTCAGTCTCTTTCACTTACATTCTCAAATGCATATTCTACTTCGAAGCTGTTAAGAGAGAGTACTTCCACCCGGTTCGGGTCAACTTCTTCTTCGCTCCATGGGTCGTATGCATGTTCTTAGCCATTGGTCTCCCACCTATGCTGTCCCCTAAAACTCTTCACCCTGCCATTTGGTGCACTTTCATGGGGCCTTACTTCTTTCTTGAGCTTAAAATCTATGGCCAGTGGCTTTCAGGGGGCAAGAGAAGACTATGCAAGGTGGCGAATCCCTCGTCTCATTTATCGGTCGTTGGAAACTTCGTTGGAGCGATTTTAGCCTCCAAGGTGGGGTGGAATGAGCCTGCCAAGTTCTTGTGGGCGGTTGGTTTTGCTCATTATCTTGTGGTGTTTGTCACTTTGTATCAGAGGTTGCCAACGAGTGAAGCCTTGCCTAAGGAGCTACACCCGGTTTACTCCATGTTTATAGCTGCACCTTCGGCTGCTAGTCTTGCTTGGAGAACTATTTATGGAGAGTTTGATGGCTGCTCCAGGACCTGCTTTTTCATAGCTCTCTTTCTCTATGTTTCACTTGTTGTACGGATCAACTTCTTCACTGGGTTTAGGTAATAAGCTTTTATCTTATCAAACAACAACAACAAAAAGGCTTTTCCTTCTGGCATAATTTGCTACTCATGATGGTGATTCTTAAGGGATAATGTGAGGAAAGATCCTCATATTTGATAGAATTTTAGGTGCTTTTCCAAACCTGGGGATGGAAAAGTGAACAAAATAGGCTTCACTTTGGGCAATCTGAAAACTTACCAAAAAGGTAGGGTATAGTTGAGACATATTTAGGGAGAACAATGGCGTTGACTATTTTGACTTATTTGAAAATTATTAATATTAATTATAGGACTCACGTGGATCTCACACTAATAGATAATTCGTACTAGATACTCATTTTATAATAAGTCTCAGTGAAACTCGTACTAAACAATGATTCAGATTAGAACGTTATAGCTCATTTTAACATTGTTTATATCAGTTTCTGAAAATTTGATTATCTCTAGAAATTGGCACACCACGCACCCTCTTAATCTATTTAATAAATAATACAAACCCCACACTCCATGTGACAATGTGTAATTAGTATAAATTGACACTTCTTCCCTATTTCCATATGGTGCGAACCAGCTCATATCTATCAAGGGAACACATCACTTCGTGAAAATTCCTAAGTTTCCAATATGGTTAACAATTACTGTTACTCATTTGCAGGTTTTCGGTGGCATGGTGGTCTTACACCTTTCCAATGACGACTGCCTCAGTAGCTACCATCAAATATGCAGAAGAAGTACCTTCGTTTCTAAGCAAAGGCCTTGCAATAACTCTTTCTTTCATGTCATCAGCAATGGTTTCAGTGTTGTTTGTTTCCACTCTTCTTCATGCCTTTGTTTGGCACACATTGTTTCCAAATGACTTGGCAATTGCAATAACAAAGAAAAGACTTGCCAAGGAGAAGAAACCCTTCAAAAGAGCCTATGATATTAAACGCTGGACAAAGCAAGCTCTCACCAAACACAACTCAGTGAACAAGGATTTCGAGGCAGAGAAAGAAGACTACTGATTCCACTACAATCAGAAGAAATAAGCTATGTCAACTGCCTTCATTATTATTCAATATGTCAATATATGATTCTGGAAAGTCCAAATCCAATTGCTATATGAGTTAAGATGCCTAATAAAATTAGAAATTTGTGGGAAAAAAAAAAAAATCTTGTGTACTAATGACACTAGAATTGCTAGACATATGCCAGTAATTTTTGCAACTGTCACATTACAATGCACGGCCTATTTGGTTTCACATTTTGGTAATAAGACAATGTGTTTTATGGATAATTTGTATTATGAACTGAACGTATATATAATGCTAGGAATAAGGAATGGCTGCAACTTAAACATGGTTATCCAATAGATAAAATCTTTCGAGTAATTGATTGACATCTGAAACAAAGGTGAAAAGAATCATTGCAGCAACTTGAAAAGGTAAAAAAAAAGTCAATTGCATTAGTGATGAAATTAACGGCAATACGAATAATTAGCAACTAGAAACAAAGAAATGGCTGCAAATGTTTTATTGCACCGCAAAAGGAAACATACACTGTATTTTGTATATTCCTGAACTACTGACCAATTTCATGTCTAGAACTAGACCATAGAAAGAAAAAAGGTAAAAAGAAGACAATATGAGGGTGAGGTGGCCTTGAATGCTGTACAACACCGGCCTTTCAACATATTATTGAATTTGTACTGAAACCTACAACTTTGGAAGATACAAAAACTAGCTCCAAGTATGTGTGTCTAAGGTAAGATGTGGACTACTTCCATCAATTTCACGTACAACATAAGAGCCGGAAGATTTTCAATTGAGTTGTTCTGCAATCATCACTAATGCATGTATTCCAATCTTCCGTCCAGCAGCACATAACAAAACGTGAATCTGATTCAGATGTCTGTGCAGAATCCTGTTTAAGAATCTTTTCCTCGTTTACCCTCAGCGAATACCCAGACTCCTGTGTGGATTTGAATATCAAAACTGTTTAACCCAGAAAAGAGGAAAGAAAGTAGTATGGATTTGAATGTCAAAATTTTCTTCATTCAATTGGCATACATACCTCGTTTGCAATTTATTGCCAATATCAGAGATGCATCCATCAGTCCCACATGGGATCTGCTTTCGAATAAAGTTAGAAGGTTTTTCTGTCACAGCGTCTGTTACCTGTAGGATGTGAGACTATTATGCATCACATGTGAGGAAAGGCTAAGACACCAATTGCATCAGTCAACAACTTCACTGGAACAGCATACAAACAGAGAGAGAGAGAGAGAGAGAGAAAGAGGTCACTAGCTTTAAAGAACCAGTTCATTCCGGAAGGTACCTTGAGTTCTGTCTGGAAAGAGTCACATCTATTTTCTTTTGAACCCTTGTGCCAAAAAAGGATCAAATCAGTACGGTAATGCACACATTGGAATTAATAAAATGTGATGTTCATCTAAGAAAAGCAAGTGAAGCAAGGATAACCTTTTCCGATGTAGAATTCGACCAAGGCAATTTCAACTGAGATCCATTATTTGGCTGGTTTTCGGATGTCAGAGAAAGCTGGCATTCGGCAAGAAAAGAAATTGAAAACCCAGCCATACTAATACAGTATGACATAAAAACTCTGATGCAAAATTCATTGTATCAAGTTTACCTTACTGAAAAGATCTATTGGTGGTGGATTATGCTGAACTCTCCTCTCAGTGTGGAAGTTAAATTCCTATAATGGACTCAAAACATGATAATGGCTTAGAAACTTCTTTTGATAAGTAAACCAAACAAATAGTGATTAGAAAGCGATAAAGTGGTCTAAACTACCATGGGTACTGTGGTTTCTCGCTTGTTGTTTCGGAAAATACCAATGTCTCCTTTACTAGAAAATATCTGCATTAGGAAATAAATAAAACCATATTTAATAATGGCCAGAATGAATCAAATATTATTAACAATCGTTGCGACGCACTTAACCTTTTTATTAAGAGGAAGAGCTTTGAATCTGTGTACTGCATCTCCATCTTGCTTTAGAACTTCTATGGTAATTGGTCTAAGCAAAAGGAATCCAATTCCTGAGTCATATTTCTTACATGACAGACAATGTAAACGAAGCGTCCCCATTTTCTCATATTCAATTGATAAAATTTTTTGGGGGTGAGAAAGTCTCTCTTTAATTACCTTCTAGATTCCCTTTTTCCATTTTCTGCAATAGTGGAAAGACCGGTTTTGTCATGCCCCTGCAATTAATTTATTGTATTAAAAAGTCAGTCATATTTATCACTTCCACAAAGTTACACTCATAAGAATAGGTTTGAACCAATTAAGAGGAACTCCCTTTACTTAAGGGTGTACCTTGTCAGAGTCTTTGCAATGATTTGATGATGAAACAGTAGATGCATTTTGCATGGCCCTATCCATTGTCTTCAGGTGAAACACCTGAAAAGCCATGAGACAAGGGATTGTGAGCAGCAAATTGTATGTAGATTAACCTGTCTTGCTAATCAGCTAAATGTTATTACTATCCTCTATTCACTTCTGAGGATATAATTGTCATTGCCTGACTAGGAGGTAAAAGATTACTTAAGCTACAAGCACGAAAATAAGTAACAGCACTTACTTGAAACTCTGGCAATTTTGGAGTACTTCTTTTTGGAAGAGGCAATGAAGGGGCTTCGAAAATCTGCAATTAAAGATGTAAACCACTAAGATTAAGGAGGCAAAAAAGGGGAGAAGTTTACACAAATTTGAACAGAATGTAAGCACAAACTTTTCTGTTCAATGGCCGTGCTTTAAATCTACGAACAGTTGATGTCACTTGCTCAACTTCCGTAATAGTCCTGGGCCTGATATCAAAATGTATTAATTTGAAAATTTTCATCACACTAGAGTGCGTTCTATACCACAACATATGTCATAAACAACTGACCTCGTCCTTTGTGCCCGATGTGCTGTTTCAAGTTCAGGCTCTCTTGGTACAGTAAGCCTCAATTTGGCATGTGCAGAGTTTTTATCAATAGTTTCGTCCTGCAAGACCATCCGGATATGTTTAATAAAATTCACTTGTAAGTTTTAGCTAGACAGTAAAAGTGTATGTTGACAATAGAGACAAGCAGTACGTAAACTTATGAACGGTTACATGAAAATTACGCAAAAAATAGGAGTTAAGTAGGCATGTAAGAAATGTGATTTGATGGCCGAACATACCTTTTTAGGAACCTTGTGGACAAAGTTATTTTGCTGCTTTCCATCAGTAACCTGAGACATGGAAGAAACATGACCAGCCCGACCCTTTATTTTACAAACAAACATTTGTATTAAACAAATTTCTAGCATCACTGGAAAATTTAGTCCTTACGCAATTTTAGAAAAATACTGAATGCTCAGCACAAAGACAGATGTAACACTCGGTACCTTGCGTAAGTGACCTCCCTCTAGCTTTTGCCTCTTTGGAGCTTGGCTTTCCACTCCGGAAGAACTGCATAAGCTCTTTTCATGGCTTTGAACCAGTAGCATCTGAATTCTAAAAGCCAATGATGCGAAAAAAAATTAAACAAATTGACCTCTAAGGTTTGATAATCATGCAAGCCCAGAGGATTAAGGAATATAATGCACATTCACTCATAATCATACAGAAATTGAAGAAAACAAGTTCAAAAATTTCGAAAACCTTTAAATTTGTCAACACAGAGTGGGTGGAACATAGCCAAAACAAAACAAGCATTTCCAAGATTTACCTAGAATTACCAACTTGAGGGAGTCGGTTTTGCTTAGCCAGCTGACTTGCTGTCGGCTTCATTAAAGTTGAGCTCCTAGGGAAGGATGCTTTGACAGAAGGGTTAGTTTTACTTTTCGGTTGGTTACTGGACAAGTGATTGTATAATCCTGTAAATTCAAAAATATAAAACAAATAAGTTAATTGTGTTTTGACATTAAAGGTCATGCAGACAGATGCACATTATGTAAAAGCTGATATACTTTAACGTAACAAACATGGAGCTAAAAAACCACAACTTCACCCGATTGCAGATTTGTGAAATGGGTTTAGTAAAAAGCACTGGAAAGCAATCAGAAACTACATATATAATTTATATATGTTTCCAAAAGAATTAACCTAATCACATTTCAAACATCATTAAGCATGTTAACACCCCTTTATAATTAATCAAGCATAATAATGCCCATGTGGTTTTGGTATTTCTGCTAATCACCAAAGCATTAACTTGATCACCTGTAGATAGCCCACGTGGTTGATTCAAAACTTTCTGTAAATTACCAAAACTCCCTCTACCCAATGCTTCATAATCTGGTAAAAAGAATATCAATACACATTAAAACAAAATAATTTACACGGATACATTGGGATTTCTGGTTTAAACATTCTTAATCATAGACATACCTCTATTATATACATCATTAGCACAAAGTTCCCGGCACCCACCAACATGAAAACCTCCATAGATTGAAGAAGAACTCGGATTCCCTCTCTCCGATTTCGGCGACGTGTTTACATTTTCCAGAAAAACATCCTCTCTCAGAATCAACTTCGCCACAAAAGCTTGAACCAGAAGAAGAAAAATCAAGAAAAGATAGTATTTTTTCAAGATTCACCCAAAGAAAAAGTCATCAAAGACTCATTGAGTTTCATTAAATTTATTTATTGAAAAAAAAAAAAAAGGAAGGGCTTACGAGAAGGAGGGTAGCTCTTAGCAGACTCGAACCAAATCTCGGCCTCATGAGCCTCGGCCGGCGTCTCCTCCCTTGTGAAATCGAAGAACCGTACGGCTTCAAACTCGTATTCAAGGTCGATTTCATGAGCTTCAAACACTGGTTCTTCACCTTCAACCTCCATATCTTCCTCCATCTCCATCCCCACTCTCTCTCTCTCTCTCTCTCTCTCTCTCTCTCTAAAACCTCCTCTTCTTCCTCTTTCTCTCTCTACAATGCCAGAGCTTCACCAAAGCCAAAACACCATGAATCTCCGTAACCCTAAAACCCGAATACCAGAGAGGCTCTGATTGAGCTCGGTCTAGAACGCCGCAACCAAAAGCCTCATCTTCAAGCTCGGGAGCCGAGGCTAGAGAGAGAGAGCTCAGCTTTGGAAGCGTTATTTTTGATAGTAACGACTCTCTCTCTCTCTCTCTAAAACGAAAGGTACAACCAGGCAGAGCATAAGGTACAAGTCGTTTAATGCGCTTTTTCAAGTTGTTCGTTTGCAGCAATGCGAAAGTAACGATACACTAACACTCACTTAAACCCCTTTTTCGTTTTGTAGCGTCCAGAGAGACTCGTTAGAGAAAAAATTTTGAATCTGTCCGGTAAAAAATAAATAAATCTTGTTAAAATTAAATTACAATTTGCCCCCTGGGAAATGGGTCGTGAATTTGAACGATGGCTCGGGGGCAAGAGTGTAATTTCGTGGCGGAAGGTTGGAGAATTCGATTGTCGTTTAAGTGAGGAGCAAAGGTGTTATCGTTTTCCGAGCTCAGTTTCGGGGACGAGACTCTGTCGTCGTCGGACTCTGAGATTTCGGCGCTTATCGTAATTACCCCTGGTATTCGGCTGGAATTACGGGATTGCCATTTTAACGGTTGGATTTCGTTTTCGTCTTTAGATGGGGAGGACGGGTCCCGCCTCACTGCATAATTCAAAAAAAAAAAATGGGTGTGATTTTGCGGTTTATCTTAGGAGGGTAAAAAAGGAATTTTAGAATGTTTGACTTAATTAAAATTAAGTTACAAATTAGGCAATTGGACGATGATTGTGGTCCAAAATCTAATTTTGTCCCTAAATTAATTGTGTCTCCCCTTTTTGAGATTTCTCACCTATCTATGGCGAGTTTTAATGGTTTTGTTTTAAAATAAGATATTGAAATTGCTGTATACATTCAAATTGTACTAGTCGAAATAGTACAATGAAAGATTATTACAGGGCTAATTTTTATTTGCTTAAAAAAATTATTCATTAAGTGGCTCTTCGTCTGTCGTTTTGGTTGTGATTTTTAATTGAGAAAAATAAATAAATAAGTGCAAGGAATAATACGAAAACTTGGGCTATTTATGAATGTTCACCCGATTAACTACTGACACAGCTATTTTCAAAGTAGTTTATCAAAACTAATAATGGTAATTTTCAAAGTAATAATGGCACTAGGGTCCTTTTTTGTCGAAAGGACCAAATTTTTGGGGTGTCTTTTTGAAGAAGTAGATAGATAATTTCCCAATGCAGACAAAGTCAAATACGAAATGACACGCTCATTAAAAGGACACAGTAAAATGTGGACTTTTTTGGGTTTCTGTTTTAATAAATTTGAAATCCAATTCCAAGAGATAACCTTAAATCAACAATTTTTTCTTTTTATTTGGATTCTTTTCTCTCCCATTTTAATCCCCTAAAAATCTATTATCTCACTTTTCTCTCAGTCCATAAAATATAGCATAAATTGTAAACAATAATAATAATAATTGAGGGGGGAAAAAGCTTTTTTTATTTTGTGTGCGTTGCGTTGCTATCGGTTGTTGCACATGTCTATTAAGACTTATGTTCGGTAGAAATAAAAGAAAATAAGAGACAGGAAAAAATAAGAGGGATAAAAATGTGTGTGAAGGAAATAAAAGTATTTTTATTCTATATTTTGGTATATAAAGAGGAAAGAATATTAGTTTATTTTAATATAACTATTTAATCTATATATTGTTACTTTAAAAATTAGTATATAAGGCTAGTTTAGTAAACTACATTCTTTCGTTATCTAATTCTTTTTCATTCATAGGGAAATTTTTGTGGATTTCACTTATTCTCTTCCCTTATCTATCTATTTTTTCTTTTGTTAGAAAAAAATAGTTTTATAAACCATTATAAATAGTCATTTTAAGACATGAAATTAAATAGAATTCACTTCATGTTAATAGATATTATTAATTGTATTATTTTTTTCTTCATGAAAACATCGAAATGGTACATGAAAATAAATGGAATTCACTTCATGTTAATAGATACTATTGATTGTATTATTTTTTTCTTCATGAATACATTGAAATGGTATATTCATATATTAAAAATGGAGTTTAGGGGAATAAAAAATTAATACCCAAATGAGTGTTTGAAATAGAAAAATTATAGGAGAAAAAATAGTTTATGACTACAGTGTATGCATTAGAATACATAGTTGAAACTTGATAACATGATAAAGTGAAAAGCTTTCTCATGCGCTGGAGGTTGTAAATTCCAGTTCGAAAATGGCTTTGTGTTTGAGTGTGCTCGCACAATCAAAGCCTAAATGAGCAACCAAAAGCTATTGGAACTGCAATTAAGCCCAAATGAGCCAACAGTTCTTGAGTTATGAAATTTATCCTAGAGCATCCAATCCCAAATGAGTTGCCATAAGCTAGTAGAACTGAAGAGTAACAGTTCTGGAGTTATAAAATTCATGCTAGAGCATTATTTGGCCTCATAAAGTACTGGGGTCAAAATATTTTGGCTTTATTGTTATAACAACCAAACATTTTTTACAATGTTAATGTTGCTTTTAATGCATCATTCACCTTGAGCACTATAAAAAGAAAACCATCTCTTTCACTTCTGCACACACTTAAAACATTCTGATTTTTTTCTCTCTAGTTTTTTTATGTGGCAGTTAGCTTGAGTTAGTTAGTAATTATGAATCTTTTTAGTATTCGAGTTTTTCTTTTTTTAACGTAGTTAAGCTCTTAAGTAGTTAAGCTTTTAGGTGGGTCAAGTCTCTTATTGTGGTATATGTGGTCTTGGTGATAAAGCTTTTTATCATATTAATGGTGATGTTTAATGCATCATTCCTCTTGAGCACTATAAAAGGAAACTTGTTTTCTTCACTTTTACATGCCCCAAAAATATTCTTATATTTTTTTCTCTAGTTTTCCTATGTGACGGTTAGCTTGAGTTAATTGGTAGTTATGATTTTTTTTTAGTATACGAGTTTTCCTCTTTTGGTGCAGTTAAGCTCTTAGGTGGGTTGAGCTCTCTTATTGTAGTAACTATAGTCTTGGTGATAAAATTGGGTGTGGCTCGATTTATTGGGAGTAACAAATTAGTACAATGTTATTATTCGTGATCGGTTTTATCCTGAGAGATAGATTTTATTAGTTATTTTCGTAGGTTACAGTATCTCGATGAAAATGAGTAATTATTTTAAGGACATTGTGTAAAATACACGACTCCATTTGATTTTTCTTAAACCTTACTCCATTATTTTCTTTATTTTATATGTTGAGATAATATTTGTGATTTATTTTTTGTCACTTATTTTGATAATAATTTTTATTGCCACATTTAAATTTCTAGATTTATTACAATCTCACAATAACAGTATGACAACTTTCCCTTTTTCTTGGTACTAAACAACTTATGTTTCTATTTTTCCTCCACTTTTCTTTCCTATCCCTTTTCCATCTCATCAAATATAGTTTTTTTTTTATCTTAATTGTAATTTAAGGAAGTAATATTGTGGGATTTTAATGTCTACCATATGATGTTTATTACCTATAGCTTTTAATTACATATTAAGTATCACTTAATTTATTAATTATAATCAACCATTAAAAACATACACCTCATATGATGTGTGACACAATATAGCATCTCATAGCACTACTCAAATGAAAAGTGTTCTTTCGTTGATTTGAAGAACGGACTAGTTTTGCGACAAAATAGAAATTTCGGGTAACGTAAGAAACTTTTTTGTAATTTAGGGAGTAAGGTAATACAATTTACATATTTCCAAGGAGGGCAAGAATAAAAAGGAACACTTTTTTGTTTTATTTAGATGTCTTTTCTCTCTTTGTAGCATTAATATGGGGAGGGAGAGCCATATGTGTTTTGGCTACGTGATTTAACACCAGGGCTTGGTAGCTGAGATCTCATCAGACGAATTCAGAAAAATATAAATGCATATTTATTCCCTCTAGTGTTCACTAAGGTCAATGCCAGGAGTGTGTCCGTTTTGGTCAATGCCTTCGCTTTGGATACCTCTCTGTCACCCAAAATAATGCAGTGCGATAACCTTACAATTTCAGTATCGTACCAAGTCACATTATACATATCATATTAAAGATCAATTTATAAAATATAAACTACTAGGATTTTGGAGGTAAAACAATTTCATCACTTACAGATATGACATTTTGATAGTGCCAAAGGGGCATAAGGGTCAAGATCCAAGGTGTGCATTAGTTAGTTCCAAGGTGTAATTACCAAGGTGTGCATTAGTTAGTTCCACGACGAATTACCAAAAAAAAAAAAAGAAAGAAAAGAAAAGAAAAGGTGTAATATACTAAAATAAGCACGGCTAAAAAACAAATTTGAGTTTAAGGGTTAATTTATGTGATACTTTAGAATGAATAACCACACAAGTAATGCAAGTTAGTAGATTTCATCTATATTATAATAACATGATAGTTTGTCATTTGCTATATGTTGACTTTTGTTATTAAAACCAATGATAACGTTCAACAATTTTCTCAATAAAATCAAACAAACATTCGTAGATTCGTTGCTCGCAAGTGAGGACGTATTAATACTATATAGCATAGTGATTTAAGGAGTTACATGTCGTGAAACTTAAAAATTCAAATTCTCCATTTCCTTTGTCAAGATAATAATAATAATAATGATATAAGTGTGGGACCCATTCCAAAATCATATATCACGTGAACAATTAAGCAGCAGAACATATCACAAACGGAGTCCACCGTCCGGCAGATGTCGAGAGTGATTAGCTAAATGCCACGCAGGTCGCACGTGATACCACATCGGCCATTAGACTGTCCGAGATTAGGGCCGAGCCCATCACAGACCCTGGACAGACTCGTCCCAGTCTGACCCTTACCTCAACAGCTGGGGAGTCAGAAGCCCTAAAGGTCTTCCACCAGAATACAATGGAAAGCAACTCATAATTCCAGACCCAGACATAGCATTTAACACGATCTTGGGTAGGTGTGCGCAAGGGGCAAGCCGTCCTGACAGAATGGCGATTTGTCCAAATCTCACCCTTGACAGCCTCAAGCCATAGGAGGCGGCGCAAACCAGGCTACAACGATACAGAGGAGATCACGGTAATCTCGGCCCGTGACCTCTGGGAAAAATTTTGAGGAAAAATGTATTCAGTCCTGAGATTGAGACTCGGATGGTTTACAATCTCAGGACTATATATATATATAAGCCATGCGTTCCTGAGAGGGGGCATGTACGCATACAAAAAGAGATATTTAAAAAGCTTATTAGCAAGAAACAAAGATATATTCTTATAGAGGTAAATCCTTGCTACCCTGAATTAAAGAAAGACCATTGACTTAAGCATCGGAGAGTCTTTGCAGGTGGCCACTCCCACCTATCTGACCCTGCCTGAAGTTCAGAGTACTTTGGAATAGCAAGGATACATAGACAGTTGGAGGATACAGCATCAGCGGTTCAGAGACACGTGGATGGCTAGTGAGAAACCGATCCAACAATTTGGCGCTGTCTGTGGGAACAACGGTTGAGCGTGAGAAAAAGAGTAAGAGACTCACAATCGCGCTCTCCACGAACAAAAGACCATACAACGTCGGATGGTACCTTCGAGGATGACAACCAAGAGCACACATTTTGACGCCTAAGGGAGCTCCTGAGAAGCACGACCAGATCTAGAGCAAAAGCTAGATCAGATGTCGTCGCCCTGACGGAAGTAAATTGGAAGGCAGAGATGGCCCGCGAGACTATCCTGAGATTAAAGAACGAAGTCGCGGAGGTGCACAGAGACCCTCGACCATTCGGGAGGTCCAACGCCTGGCCGGGAAGATAACTGCTCTCAGCCAATTCGTCAAGAAATGTGATAAGTGCCAGAGGTTCGTCCCAATAAAACGCCAGCCCGTGGAGGTACTTTATTCGAACATAACTCCTTGGCTGTTTGCCAAATGGGGTCTGGACATCGTCGGAGAGCTTCCCAGAAGTTCAGGGGGAAGGAGGTACGTCATGCTGGCCACGGATTACTTCACCAAATGGGTAGAGGTTGAAGCCTACGTGACCGTTAGTAAGGTAGACATGATTAACTTCATCTGGAAGAACATAATCTGTCGATTCGGGATCCCAAAAGAGATACACGCCGATCATGACACAATTCCAAAATGCTAAGATCAAGGAGTTGTGCGAGCTGTATGATATAAGGTTCAGTTTCTCTTCCGTGAACTATCCTCAGGTGAACGGCCAAACAGAGGCAACGAACAAAGCCATATTCAGCAACATTAAAAAGAACTTGTAAGAGGCTAAAGGCAAGTGGTTAGAAGAGCTGCCACCCGTGGTGTAGGCCCATTGAACCACGGAGCGGAGGTCGACTGGAAGAATGCCATTCGCCATGGTCTACGGATCAGAGGCTGTGATCCCGACCGAGGTCGGCCTCCCGACCCTCCGCTCCGAAGTGGTAAGAGATGCCCCCTTAAACGAACGCCAGCTAAGCCGCAACACAGACCTCCTAGAGGAAATGAGAGACATGGTCCTGGTCCACCTGGCTTCATACCAATAGCAAGCTAGGTCCTACTGCGTAAAAAAGGTTAGTGCTCGACGATTTAATATCGGGGATTGTGTCTTGAAAGTTAGAACAAGGAATTCCTCGAAACTGGACTCCAATTGAATCGGACCCTATGAGATGATCAAAGTACTCGACAATGGTGCGTATATCCTGAAAGAGCTCAAGACCGGGAAAAACTTACCGAAAACGTGGAACGCTCAGCACTTGAATAAGTATCACGTGTAAGTCACATGCATATGATGTAAGACCATGTGAATGCTTATATTATTGAAAAGCTTAAATCCAAAACAGGTCAAATTCCCTTTTTGCCGCATGGATTTATCTTTTGGATTGCTATGAAAAAGGGGTCTATCCACAGTGGCAGACCCCACGTACTATTTACGCGTGAGACCCATGTGAATGCTTATATTATTAAAAAGCTTAATTCTGAAACAGGTCAGGTCTTCTGCCACACGGAAAAATCATACCAAGCTGCTACGGGAAAGGGTCTTCCCACAGTGGCGGACCCAACGTTTAATTTGCACAGGCAAAAGATTATACCAGGCTGCTACAGGAAATGGTCTACCCACAGTGACAGACCCAACATTTAATTTGCACAGGTAAAAGATCATACCAGATTGCTACGGGAAAGGGTCTGCCCACAGTGGCAGACCCAACGTTTAATTTGCACAGGCAAAAGATCATATCAGGCTGCTACGGGAAAGGGTCCGCCCACAGTGGCAGA
>JXTB01000159.1:225194-279112 GCA_002914805.1 Parasponia andersonii | reverse complement strand
GGTCTACCCACAGTGGCAGACCCAACGTTTAATTTGCACAGACAAAAGATCATACCAGACTGCTACGGGAAAGGGTCTACCCATAGTGACGGACCCAACGTTTAATTTGCATAGGCAAAAGATCATACTAGGCTGCTACGGGAAAGGGTCTGCCACTGACGTTTTATTTGCACAGGCAAAAGATCATACCAGGCTGCTACAAAAAAGGGTCCGCCCACAGTGGCAGACCCCACGCCTCAGTTGCACAGGCAAAAAATCACACCGGGTTGCCACGGAAAAGGGTTTGACATAGTTGCAGACCATACGCACGACTCGCGCAAAAACGTTCGTACTATAGGGATCATGTCGCTTGTCGACGACCCGAGAAAACGTACGAAGAGGAAAGAGCTGCGCAATCAAAAACTTGCCAGCAGACCTCAAAAACACTCATACTATGGGGATCACGTTGCTTGTCGATGACTCGAGAAAACGTACGAAGAGAAAAGAGCTGCGCAATCAAAAACTTGCTAGCAGATCTCAAAAACACTCGTACTATGGGGGTCACGTCGCTTGTCGATGACCCGAGAAAATATACGAAGAGGAAATAGCTGCGCAATCAAAAACTTGACAACAGACCTCAAAAATGCTCGTACTATGGGGATCACGTCGTTTGTCGACGACTCGAAAAAACGTACAAAGAAGAAAGAGCTGCACAATCAAAAACTTGCCAGTAGACCTAAAAAATGCTCGTACTATAGGGATCACGTCGCTTGTCGACGACCCGAGAAAACGTACGAAGAGGAAAGAGCAGCGCAATCAAAAACTTGCCAGCAGACCTCAAAAACGCTCGTACTATGGGGATCACGTCGCTTGTCGACGACCCGAGAAAACGTACGAAGAGGAAAGAGCTGTGCAACCAAAAACTTGCCAGCAGACCTCAAAAACGCTCATACTATAGGGATCACGTCGCTTGTCGACGACCCGAGAAAATGTACGAAGAGGAGAGAGCTGTGCAACCCAAAAGTTTGCCAACAGACCCCCTAAGGAATATTTTAGTTATACAAAGAGCTAAAGGAAAGCAGGGTCGGGATCCACCCATTGGAAGTGGACCCTCCCTAAGGAACATTTTAGCTATATGAATGGCTAAAGGAAAGCAGGGTCGGGATCCACCCGTTGGAAGTAGACCCTCTCTAAGGAACATTTTAGCTATACGAATGGCTAAAGGAAGGCAGAGTCGGGATCCACCCGTTGGAAGTGGACCCTCCCTAAGGAACGTTTTAGCTATACGAAAAGCTAAAGGAAAGCAGGCTCTACCCGGGGGATGGCTTATTTGTGCATGGGCAGGATGTGAACGGATTTGGAGTCTACCCATTGGAAGTAGTCCAATACCAGACCAAACATGAAGACAAAAATTAAGATTAAAGTCTGTTTATTATGTCCTAAAAATACAAAGCGCACGGTCAATAGTGGTGCGCACTCATAAGCCCTATTTACGGGAAGCAGGTCGCGAACAGACTTGTAGGGAGATATCGGAGTGGTAGTGCCCTGTTTGTTCCCGGTAAGAGCTGAGCCCAGGCCTTCTCCTTTGCAACGACGGGTCCAAACAATGGTCGACCAATCTCTGGAGCTGGTTCCGAGTGCGGTCCCATTTAGGGTCAGAGAAATCCAGCCACACGCGCGGGTCGAACTTTGCCAAAACAAGTCATAACAGAAGTTATATCTCCGTAAAACCGGATGAGTCAAAGCTTGCATCCCTATCTCTGGAACCAATCTTGATAGTCATGGCTCGAGGAGGACTCACTAATGGCCCAAAATCGTGTCCATCTGAGTCATTTACAATTATTTATACAGACGGCTACAATAAGGTTTAACTTTACCCCAGACGCGGTCAACAAAGAAAAAGAAAATAGACTAAAGAGAATTGTACTGTTCTTATTATTTATACGGAGGGTTACAATGAGGGTCAGCTTTATAAATGTACAAAATTTGAGGCCCTAATTACCTCCGACCAGGGGAGCGCGGCCAGTCCCGGTGCTTGGACCAGCCCCGGTGGAGGGTGGCGTACCAGGGTCGGATTCATCACTGGATATAATGACCGCACCAGACCCCTTACCAGTTGAGACTCTAAGACCAGGCTGACTGCCAAGGGCTTCTGAAGTTCGATCTGGCGGACCGGAAACGGGGATAAGCTCTTTGGCACCAGAGGCGGATGTAGAGGGCCTGTCCTTTTACACAGCAAGCATCTTCAGCACGTCAACCAGGTACGTGATGCTGATCTCATCCCCAAGCTGCTATATGTAGTACTTGACGGAATAGTGGTCTCTTTTGATGCCTTTCTGCTCATCAAACTAGTCTGGCGTTACCACCTCAGCGTGGCCTTCGAACTCTCTATTCTCCCAGCTAGACCTGTAACTTTCCGCAGAAAGGACATCCACCTGCCTTTGGTACCTCATTTTCAGTTCTCCATATCCGCCAGCTTATCCTTCAGTGCCGCCAACCTGAGCTCCGCTTGCTGCTGCGATAAGTCGACCAAAAAAGTGTTAATGCCGGCGAGGTCCTCGCTGTGTTTGCAAGACATCTCCACATGAGCACCCATCAGATTTTTGTGATCCAATAAGAGATATCGATTTGCCTCGTTGGACCGGTCAATTCTGCGTTGTAGAGAGTAGGGCTTTTACCTCGGCTTTCCTCGCTTCTTTAGCGTCATCAATAGCCCTATCACGAGCGACAAAAGCCAGTCCCATCTCTGCCCCCGCACTCTGCAGTTCTTGCTCCTTGACCCTTAGCTCATTTTGAGCCAGTCTGGTGGCCTCAGATTGAGCAAGTTTGTCGACCTCTGCCTCGGCCAGTCTTGCAGCCAGCTCCTTGCACTGGGACCTCTCGATGCTCAGAGCGTGAGCGACCGCGCTGCTGACCCTCGCCTCTACGAGGCTCCGATATAAATCGAAGTCAGACCTCAATTCGGCGAGGGCGGTCTCGCTGCGCTCGGCCAGTGCAGAGCGGGAGCTCAGCTTCTCGGTCAAATCCCTGACGCGAGAGGAATAGAAAGACCGGATGGCGGTTAGCTGCAAGTTAAATAATAAAGGGGGGGTCAGTATCTAGCAAGGATGCTGAAAAACATAGAAGCAAACCTGCGCGAAGGTACGACTGGTGACAAGATCAACATTCTCCAAAGAGAGCGCCTCCAACTCTGGCTCTACGGCTGGACCCTCTCTTTGGACATTGCCCATGCCTAGGGAACACGGCTCCGTCCCACTAGTCGTGAGGGCACCCTCTCCCCTTGCCGGGCATGCCCCCGAAGCAGCGGCGGAAGGGACGGAGGAAGGCTCGGCACCACCGAGAGCGTCGTCGGCCACGGCGGGAGGTGGTGCATCTCCTCTTGGCGGGCCGCTATGCACTGACCTTTTTCTCCTCAGAAGGGTCAGCGTGGCCCCGTCGTCATCATTATCAGACGAGGGGGCAACCCTGCACCTCTTCTCCACCCAGCCCTCTTCTTCGTTATATGAGCCGACCTCATGTCGCCACTTTATTGAGACCGGGGGAGGAGAAGATAGCCGAGACTTCAACCTTGGAGCCCCCCCACTGAGCTCTGCGATCTCCCCACCGAGGCTAATAGCACCCGATTTCGAACCGGAGTGAGGGGTGGACGAGGTTGGTGCAGCAGACCCCCCAGCCAGACTCAGCAGCATCTCCTTGCCGTATATGGTCCGTGTGGCAGACGTTCCCCTGGATGGAGGCCCGCCTGCATCAGAGCGGGAAACCGTGGGCACTTTATCTCCTGAGAGCACCACGAGATGCCGGCCGGCGGGTGCCTTGGGGCGAGCCTTATATCCCGTGGCTCTCCCCTTGACGGGGGAGAGGTCAGTCGATAGGCCTGTCTCAGAACCTGCAAAGAACAAGCAACATGTTTAGGTCACGGCCATAATCCGACCCATAAAGCTCAAGGATGCGAAAATGAATCCACCCCTAGCCTTCTTGGGGGCGGCAGCTTCCTCCCTGCAGAGCCTGACGCACTCCTCGGCCACAAGCCTCACGGCCTCCTCAAGCTCGTGGTTCGATGGCGCCACCAGGTCATTGGAGCCTGCCAATTGGCTTGAAGCCGTAACCTGCCGACCCACCATAGCGATTCGATCATGCTCGTCCCGGCGGAATCGGTTCAAGGTAAAGGCGTCAAGTCGGCTCCGCATGTGCTTTGTGATGACCCAGGTATCCAGAGGGAATGGAAGGTATAAAACTATCCTGGGCATCATATTCATCACCAGGGGGTTAAGGACGGTCTGGATATGCCGGCAGTCCCTGGGAGATCCGAAGATGATGATCCCCTCCAGGCCTTTGAGCCACCCTGCCAACAAATGCGGCTCGAACCTGTTCTCTTCTGCCGAGGCTACACAAGACAAAATAAAGTGAGCAATAACAGACGAGAAAAATGCAGACCCGAAAATCACGACCTAGCACTTACTCTGCAGGAAAGCTGAGGAAACTTGGAAGTGCTCGCCATTCACCCAAGGGGAGCACCACGCCCCTCTAACGGTGTATAGCCTAGCGTGGGAGTCTCATTGCTTGTCTGACCTCGGCAAACCCCAGAAGATATGATGTCCCGGTAGCAGTTGGAGGTAAAAGGTGGGATAGGAACTCTTCTTGGGGATGAGGGTGAGTTTGTAAGCATAAAAGACTACCTCCAGGTCGATATGCAGGTTGTAGAGAACTGACAGGGCGGAAAGCCCCATCAGAATCATTACCCTGTTTGTGTTTAACTACATCGGGTAGATCCCAATCAAAGTGAAGAATTGGCGGATCAGAGGAAGAAGGGGAAATCGTAGCCATTCTAGGTATTTTCTGCCCAGGATAATAGAGCCTTCAGAGGCAGAAGGACAAAGATACCAATCCGAAGGGCCCTCGACCTTTTGCAGCGTCACTCCGCCGGGAAGGCAGAGCTGTCTCCTTAGTGAATCCAACTCTGAATCCATAATGGGGCGCAATTCCTGATCTTGACTTGAAGCCATTGTTCTGGGTATGATTGAAAGAGTAAAAGTCTCTAGAAGGGAGGAAATCGGAAACCTTAGGATTTTATGAGAGTAGAATGATTGAAGATTTTAGTAAAGTAGCAAGTGAGCGTAATTACGGCTTTTATAGAGGGGGAGCCGAAGAGTTTTTCTAGAAAAAGGGAGAGCAAAGGAGACCGAACAGTCGGAACTTCGAAATTTAAAAATTTCGTGACATGGGATGGCGTGCCTCCGCGTCGGCAAGGGGGAGCCACGTGCATCCCCCAGATTAGAAGAACGGATAAACGATTTCCCCACTTGACGGATACAAATCCATCAAGTAGGGAAATGGGGGCAGTTGTGGGACCCGTTCCTAAATCATACACCACGTGGACGATTAAGCGGTAGAACAGGTCACAAACGGGGCCCACCGTCCAGCAGGTGTCAAGAGTGATTAGCTAAAGGCCACGCAGATCACACATAATACCACATCGACCATTAGGTTGTCCGAGGTTAGGGCCGAGCCCATCACAGACCCTAGACAGACTCGGCCCAATCCGACCCTTACCTCAACAGCTGAGGGGTTGGAAGCCCCAAGGGTCTTCCACCAGAATACAATGGAAAGTAACTCATAACTCCAGACCCAGATAGAGCATTTAATGCGATCTTGGGTAGGTGTGCACAAGGGGCAAGCCGTCCTGATAGAACGGCGATTTGTCAAATCTCACCCCTGATAGCCTCAAGCCATAGGAGGCGGCGCAAACTAGGCTACAGCGATACAGAGGAGATCACGGTAATCTCGACCCGTGACCTCTGGGAAAAACTTTGAGGAAAAAGGTACTCAGTCCTAAGATTGAGACCCGGATGGTTCACAATCTCAGGACTATATATATATATATAAGCCATGCGTTCCCGAGAGGGGGCATGTACGCATACAAAAAGAGATATTCAAAAAGCTTACGAGCAAGAAACAAAGATATACTCTTATAGAACTAAATCCTTGCTACCCTGAATCAAAGAAAGAGCACTGACTTAAGCATCGGAGAGTCTTTGTAGGTGGCCACCCCTGCCTTTCTGACTATGCCTGAAGTTCAGAGCACTTTGGAATAGTAAGGACACGTGGACAGTTGGAGGATACAGCATCAGCAGTTCAGAGACACATGGACAGCTGGTGAGAAACCGATCCAACAATAAGGAGTAGTGTTTAAATCACTAATAATAAATTGACGATGTTCCTCAACTTTTTGTCCCCTCTCACACAGATTAACAATCGCAATAAACTATTCACATGTATTCTCGTATCAAATAAAAATGATCACGTGATAACACATATTCTCTTATTATAGGTGAACAAACTTAAACCTGTATTTAGTTATTTGTAACGAGGCATAATAGGAAAGGAAAATATTTTCGTCGTTCCTTCCTTTTTGTGTATACATAGACATTTATGACCTTCCTAACTAACCAAACAGATGAAAGAGAGCTCCTATCATCTCCATCTCTCATGCATAAGTCATTGTCCAAATCCTTCCTAATCCATCTATTGCTCTTTTCGGCCGTTTATACCAAACATAATTCCAAAATAATTACTGAAATTGTTAATAAATAATTCCACTTGTTTTCCTCTTTAATTCTTTTCTAAAACACTTCTCAATGCAATTATTATTACTGATTCAGTAAACGTGCCAAAAATATAATGACGATAATTCTCTATGATTTTTATTTTTTACTTTTTGTTGTCTCGAAATATGACAATACTGGTTGCTGTATTACATAACCTGATAACCTATTGATCTTGTCGTCATGTGTGATTTACAAGCTGTCAAATTTTTAATAAGCAATGTTAATGGCATGGTGTTCCATATTTCGTTGTTGTCATATTGGAACAATATTCTTTGAACATTGAGATCCATTGTACATCCATGAGGACGGCTTTAAATCATTCTCATCCTCAGTTGGCATCCCATCTAGCAATAGTGCATCCAATTTTTGTCAAACCATGTTCCTTAAATTCAAAATTATGCTAATTTAAGTTGTTAAAAACGGTCTCCCTCTCTCTCTCTCTCTCTCTTGGTTATTTTTTCAATGGAAATTTTTATTATTCTTTTAATTTTTTGGAGAGCTTTAGTTATGGTTTACTCTTCATGAAAAAGGAAAGATTTAAAAAAAAAAAAAAATCGGTCCCAATGGAGAAAAGGCATGTTAAAAGTTGGCAACTATCACAAATTTTGGCCGGACCTCTTGGCCCATTGATGCTAGTGCATGGGGCCAAGTGTCTAACCAGACAAGCTTTGAGCCCACAACTAATGTCTTTGTTATCTAGCAAGCATTAGCAAAGCTACTTTGCACGGTTGCACCCAAGCCTCAAACATCCACATCTCATCTACAAGTTCAATCCCTTCTATTTTATGTCATTTCTCACAATTGATGATGGTTTGAAGTTCATAAGGATCGCAACCATGAACTCCATAATGTCACAGTAGTTTCATCATTTTCCAAGTTGTTATATAAAATTGTCAAATGCTATTGCATGAGATTGATATTGTATGTCTAGACTGATTGATAATTACATCCGTTAATGTTGTTGAAGTTTATAAATTCAAATCCTATTACTGGATCTATAATCGGAGCTTTGTAAATATATATATATATATATATATACTTCATTCATTACCCATATATAATATACAAATTAATTTCATTTTGTTGTTTTAATTAGTATAAAGCTAGTCTTAGTACCATTATGATTTGAGCCTAGTGATGTTACTAATGGTGTTTCTATTATTAGAAAGGAAATGGACTGTGATACTTTACAAGCGTTGGAAAATGGAAAGTTCCATTTGCTAATTCTTTTGGATCGATGGATTGGTCATAATTAATTAGTTTGAATTCTCTTTGACCACGTGATTACCCTACGAATTAGGACTCGCAATTATTACCACATGATTGCTCAATTACACCTCTTACAACCATATATTGTAATCAGCCTTGTGAAGAAAGCTAGTTCTTTGTCCCTAATTGGATCATTCGCACAACTTTGCTTGTGTTGACTAAAACTATACCAAGTTATCACGCAAAGTTTTTGTAATAAGCAAACATTAAAGACTAAAATATCTTTATTTTGCCTATTGTTCATTGATTTCGTTTTGCTTTGAAAGGAATGTGGATGGTGGTGGTCCAATCTAAAAGGCATAGAATAGAAACTTGGGATCGGTGATTAAACAAATGAAGGATGCATAATACTAAGGAAGAGATGCCTATTTTGAAGAATAAATAAATACAAAGAGGAAATGAGAGAGTGAGAGAGGAGGGGCAATTTTGGGTATTAGTATCTTTGGGAATCTGGGATATTTGGTGGCTTGCCTTGTTGAAACTTCTTTAGTTAGCTTGTGGTTGTGGTAGACATGGGAAGGGACAACCCCCCCAAAAGCTTGTTTGATAGTGCCAATGCAGATGGATTTGAAGACCAATTTTCACGTTGGCTGATTATACCTTGGTTGAGAGATTCCTAGTGGTTTCAAATGAAGGGAGGACCTTATACTATAGATAGATATAAACAAAGTTCATAAAGTAATGAAAGTTATTTGAAGAAATTAGAAGGTGGCTCAAAATTAATAATCACAGATCAATTATTTGTATGGACAAATCATATACTGATAATTTTATATTAGAATCATTTTTATTTTTATTTTTATTTTTATCTATACATAAGTCGAGACTGGAGATCCAAATTATGAATTTAGTTAGCAGTTTTATAAATAAACTGATGTTACATTATATTAAAATTTAAAATAAAAATGATTCTTTTAAAAAAAAGTTTAAAATTCTAAATAGTATGTTATTTATTTGTAGGACATGACACTAAAATAAGATAATAATTTGAACATGGAATTAAAGGCTTGAAAAAAATTTCACACTAACAATTTCCCCAAGTTGGCAACCAAAAGAAGGCTATTTTAGTAAAATTTGTCTTTATCCAGCAATTTCCTTCTTTTTTTTTTTTTTCCCCCAAAGTTAACAGGTAAAATTTGTCTGGCACACGAAAAAAAAAATTAAGAAATAAATAATTTGAAAAAAAAAAAATCTCAACGACTAGAGCCAATTTTCGCCTCAAACAAAGGAACGGCGAGTAGAACAGCCCGAATCAAAATCGTCACTCTCAGTCACAGTTCAGCTCCACCCACATAGTCGAGACAACTAGACCCTTCTTAGTGCTCTCCGACGACCCAAAACTCCATAACCCGATTGCCCATTTGCCCAAAACCCGACCCTTTTGGCCCCTGCTCCTTCGAGTTGAACAGAGCCGAGCTTCAATGGTTCTATAATGACCTTAACTCGTTCCCGGCAGACTCATTCCTCCGAACTCGAAAAACCCACCGACCCAGCAACCAGTTCTGGCGGAGGAGGGACCGCCATGAGAGTTATCGTGCCTCTACAAGGCGTGGTTCAGGGCAGGGGAGGTCTCGTTCTGGGCTCGCTTTTACCTTGTGCTCTCTATTATTTCTTACAACTCTACCTCAAACGACGTCGTCCCGACCCGCCTCCATCGTCGTCTTCGTCGGAGGGTCGTTCGTCTCCCGGAAATTCTCCGTCGACGTCGGCCGGGCAATTGGGGGAGGTTCCTTTCTTGCCCCGGTCCTTGTCTCGGACCCTGCTCTCGCCTAGAGGCCATGGCGGACCGGCTTACGTTTCGGGTCGGGCCAATTCGATTCTGAAGACAGGTGATTCGGCGTACTATGTTGGGTTGAGGAAGGTTTCGGAGGATCCGTATGACGACTTGGATAATCCGGATGGTGTTATTCAACTTGGTTTGGCCGAAAACAAGGTGGGTTATGTTTACTCATATATATATAGATATATAGATATAAGCGTGTGAGCTTTGAACTGACTTTTTGAAGTATTACAATCTGATGTGTTGTTATCTTTTCTGGTGGGTGAGGTAGTTGTCATTGGACTTGGTTCGAGATTGGCTTGTGCAGAACGCGAGGGAAGCTATATTGGGTGGAGGAGGAACAAGTGCTTCGGAGCTGAGTATAAGTGGGATTGCAAGTTATCAGCCTTTTGATGGGTTAATGGAGTTGAAAGTGGTATATTATCCGACTTCTATATCAATTTTCTTTGTACTCATGGATGATGCATGTAATTCTCTCTGTTTCGTGACTCATTATTTGTCAAAAGAGCCTTATGTGACATGAACTCTCTCCTTTTGTTGGATTCAATGCCTTCTTTCCTATTCGGGCTGGAAATTTGAAAGTTTTAAGATTAGTTATGCTTATGGGGATATACTTTGTGATTCGTTTGAGTTTAACGACTGAGTATAATGCGAGTTTGTGTCGAAACATGTATAACTGCTCAACTTTTGATCGATTTACTAATTTTGGAATACATTTAAATGGTTGAGACTCTCATATGGTTCTGGATTTGGTGTATCCACTATTGCATCAATGACATTTTAGTTCCACAGGCTGTAGCAGGTTTCATGTCTCAAGTTATGGGAAATTCAGTTTCTTTCAACCCCTCTCAAATAGTATTGACAGCTGGTGCATCCCCTGCAATAGAAATCCTAAGCTTTTGCCTAGCAGACAGTGGAAATGCATTTCTTGTACCTACACCATGTTACCCAGGGTACTCACCGATGTCTCCATTCGAAAATGTCTATGCATAAAACTATTTTACTGTGAGAAAGCTAAAGTTTTTATACATTTTCTGCAGTTTGGACAGGGATGTAAAATGGCGAACTGGAGTTGAGATAATACCTGTTCCGTGCCGTAGTACAGACAACTTCAGTTTAAGCATTACTGCTCTGGACTTAGCATTCAATCAGGCCAAAAAACGCGGTGTAAAAGTTCGAGGGGTTATAATTTCAAATCCTTCAAATCCTGTTGGCAATCTTCTTAGTAGGGAAACACTTCACAGCCTGCTGGACTTTGCTAGAGAGAAGAATATACATATGGTATCAAATGAAATATTTGCTGGTTCCACGCGTGGAAGCCGAGAGTTCATAAGCATGGCAGAAATTATTGATTCAGAAGATCTCGACCGTGACAGGGTTCATATAGTATATGGTCTTTCAAAAGACCTCTCTCTTCCGGGGTTTAGAGTTGGTGTGATTTACTCCTTCAATGACAATATCTTTGCTGCTGCAAAAAAGTTGGCAAGGTTCTCATCCATATCGGCTCCATCCCAGCGGTTACTTATATCTATGCTTTCCGATGCAAAATTTGTCCAGAAGTTCATTGAGATCAACGGGGAGAGGCTCCGAAGAATGTATCATAAATTTGTTGCAGGGTTGGAGCAATTGGGTATTGAATGCGCTAAGAGCAACGGAGGTTTCTACTGTTGGGCTGACATGAGTAAATTAATCTTTTCATACAGTGAGAAAGGTGAGCTTGAGCTGTGGGAAAGGCTATTGAGTGTAGCTAAGCTCAATGTAACTCCTGGATCTAGTTGCCATTGTATTGAACCTGGATGGTTCCGTTTCTGTTTTACTACCTTGACTGAAGAAGATATTCCTGTTGTCATGAAACGAATTCGGAAAATATCCGAAGCCCGTAAATCTCATAGTTGAAAATTTTGTTGGTTCATTGTACAGGGTTAGGCTGCTTATCAATTCTTTTGAAGAGGAAGCTCTTGCAATAGTTTGAACTTTGAAGTACCGGTCTGGTCTGTGTGGATATTGTGCAATGAGCAAACTCGATCACTAATGGATTGTAAACTTTCACCCTATAAGAATAAACATTCTCGCACTAACAGGAATAGAAACAAAACAATCAAATGAAAACTTAATGGAACTTTTGATGATTTCATTGCCGTGAATCTCTCTATACATGCGCGCACGTGAACATGAAAGGATTTAATTCCTTTTCATGTTTGTCTAAGAATGAGATACAATAAACAAATGATTTTTATTGTAAGAATCACAAATACTAAAAAAAAAAAAAATAGACTTTTGGTAATCACAAAAGAATTTTCTATTGGTTTCCTATCTAAGAGCTTTTTCTCCCTCCACAATTGCCCAATTTTGTCCCAGCTAGACTACTAATACTCTGATCTCTGCTCCATAAATGCTTCACTGATCTAATTCTGAGATGACAAAAATTACCATTCTGGTCTCTATGATTCTAATCCATTTCTAATGGACTCAAGAACCTGAACAACCTCTGCCATGCTCGGCCTTCTCGAAGGAACCTCAGATGTACAGATAAGCCCCAATTTCATAACCTGAATCAGCTCGTTTTCTACAATACCCCTCAGGCTTCTATCAAAGCAGTCGGAAGCAGAGCCACTCTCCAACAATACCCTTACATATTCACACAAGACCACAACCTCATTAGCCCTTGGACTCTCAACTGGTTTCCTACCTGTTACAAGCTCCAAAAGAATGATTCCAAAGCTATAAACATCGCATTTTTCGCTTAATCTCAAACTCTGAGCCAACTCTGGGGCAACATACCCTACAGCAGTGTGGAATTTGGTAAGACCATAATTGTCCAAGATAGGAAGTAACTTTCCCAGACCATAATCAGACAACTTCCCATTGTAGTTCTCGTCTAAGAGAATGTTAGTTGACTTAATGTTGAGATGGAGAATGGGAGGTCTACAATCATGGTGAAGGTAGGCAAGGGCTCTTGCAGTTCCAAGAGCAATCTTAAACCTCCTTGACCAATCCAATTCACTATTGCCACCACCAGTGCTGGTGCCCGGATAGTGAAGACCATGTAGATTGTCGTACAAATTCCCATTTGGGACAAATTCAGATAGAATCAGCTGCATTGTGGACGACCAGTAGTAACCTTGAAAGGCTACCAAATTGGGATGTTTGAGGTTGCCCAGCCGTCCTATTTCCTGCTCGAATTCATCTTGATTTCTAATCCTTCCCAAAGTCTCGAGCTTTTTCACTGCAATCGAGACTCCACCTTCAAAAGTAGTTTTGTAAACTGTTCCAATTGATCCACCACCTATAATACACTCCTTGTCAAGCAAAGCTTTTGTGCCAGACTCCCAGTCTTCATACTTCGAGGGCAAACTCTTGCTGAAAAGAACCAGTTTTCCAATAATAACATTTGAATCGGTCGAGGCAAGTGGGGTGCTCTCCACGACCATTGCCTCATCATCTTTCTTCCTCCTGTGGGCCACGATGTTCATAATAGAAACTAGACAAACCCCAGTAAGTATCAATGCAGCAGCAACAATAGCAACAATGGCGGACACACTTAAAACGTGGTTTTTCTTTTGCTTGACAGTTGCGCCTTTCGCCAAGCAAGACATGTCCAAAGGGGGACCACAGAGAAAAGGGTTGTCTGAAAATGCAGAGGAGCCATAGTGCTGAATGGTTGTAGGAATGGTGCCTGAGAGGTTATTAAAGGAGAGATTAAGATGGGTTAAATTGGTTAAATTTCCAAGAGAAGATGGGATTGGCCCAGAAAGCAAATTTTGTGACAAATCAAGAATATCTAATCTTGACAAGTTTCCCAGGGTTGGTGGGATGGTTCCATTCAGATGGTTTTGACGTAGGTCAAGGATTTCCAGGTTAGTTATTTTGTAGAAAGTGTTTGGAATTTCTCCATCTAAAGAATTGCCAGACAGGTCCCTGCGAATATAGATCATATTAGGAATTCTTCATGTTAGAAAAAGCAATATTGGGACATATCAAAAATATCAGATGATAGATTTTGAAACTCACAACTCTCTAAGGAAAATGCAATTGCTTATATCAGTAGGTATTTGACCAACGAGGTTGAGATTGTGCAAACCCAAAACCTGAAGCAGCTGAATGCTAGCTAATTCCTTAGGAATAGTCCCACTTATCGAGTTATTACCCAACTGAATCACCACTAGCCTCTCTAGTTCCGCAAGCTCAGTCGGAATAGTCCCACTCAGCCTGTTAAACCCCAAGTTTAAAACCTTAAGACTCTTACAGTTTGTAATGCTCACAGGAACTTCCCCATCTAAACCATTGCCTGAAGCATCAAGAATCTCCAATCTGTCACCACAAGTTGTGATATCAGGAATCTTCCCAGTAAACCCATTATCCGATACATTAAAACGAGTAAGATTTATCGATCCAAGAACCCCAAATGGGGCTGAGCCAGTAAACACATTGCTACCAAGATCCAATACTTTCAAGCTCTGGCACGCCAAAAGAACCTGCCGAACACTCCCTGATAATGCATTGCTTCTCACTGACACATAATCAAGCCTTGGAATATCACACAGTTTTAAAGGAATGCCACCACTTAGATTGTTGAAAGAGAAATCAAACCCTTCAAGGTTCGAGCATTTCGCCAACGATTCCGGAACCGAACCCGAAAGAGTGTTATGAGACAAAGAAATGAACTTGGTTTTGTAACAGTTCTTGAACAAAGCTGTTGGAATCTCCTCAGTGAAACCATTCCTTGACAAATCTAGAAGCCTAATGTTTGGTAAATCACCAATAAACTCTGGGATCGATCCAGATAGCGCATTAGAGCTCAAGTTAATCTTCCACAATGTTTGAATATCACCATATTCTTTTGGGATATTTCCCTTAAACAGGTTCCCAAACAATGTGATGACCCTCAAAGATTTTAGCCCAGACAAAGCCGGAGTCAGTACTCCTTCCAAGCTAGTGTTCCAAAGAACAATCTTGTCTACAAAACCAGCAGAGTTACAGAACACACCGCTGAAATCTTGGCAAGGATTGCCACTAAAAGCCCACGTCCTCAAGCTATTGTACGGATCGTTTGTGACGTTCCCTTTGAATTGAAGCAGAATCTCTTTCTCCGTTGCCGGCAAAACCGATTGGATTCCAAGAAAATAAAAAAGAAAGCACAGAGCAAGAGCATGAGAAAGACGAAAATGGTGGAGCTTTCTCATCTCTATTGTACCTACCCGTCTGGCATTATGACAGTTGAATGCGATTGAAGCAAGATCCGAGTTCCTCCGCTACTATTAAGCTCCAAGTGCTGCAATTGTTGAAGCTCCTGATTCTTGGATTTCCCAGCATAACAAGCAAAACAACTTGATCGAAACCACATAGCACCATCCTTCACCAACTGGGTCTCACTAAAATTGGAGAAAACTCATGAAAATTCAGCCACATTTTGTGCATCAAGGACCAAAAACCCGAGCACCCATGTAATATAAGCTTGTTTCAGGAACTGGGTTTGTCTCAGCCAAGGCTGGGATTGAACCCGAGCACCAAAAATTTGATCCTTACAACAAGAAAGCAAAGAGGAAAAAAGAAAATGGAGGACAGGAAGGTATGGGCTTTAATTGCTAGTGAGAAAAAGAAGAAAAATGGTGGCTTTTTGGGTTGGCTGCAAAGGGAAGTAAACAGGGTCAGACCGTGAGAACCAAATTTAATATACACCGCTTTTAGGAAAAAAAGAAAAAAAAAACACAGCACGGCACAGCAGTATTGCCACGAACCCAAGTGAAAACTCACTCAACCACGTGCATGTCCATTTTCATTTCCATTACTCTCTCTCTCTCTCTCTCTCTCTCCATTTATTTTTACAGACTAGAATCCTCTACTCCTCCTCTTGTTCTCTAACAATGATATGAAATGTTTAAAACTCTCTCTCTCTCTCTCTCTCTCTCTACTCCTCTGTCTCAGCACCATGTAGGACCTGTCTCTCTCTCACAGCATTTATTCTCTCTCACCAACCATGCCAATACCTCCATCATCGTCAACCCCACATAGAGACTAGAAAAAAAAAAAAAAAAAAAAAAGAAGAAAAGAGAGAGACGAAGAAACGAGGAGGAAGGAAGTGAAGAAGCAGGTTTGTTCTTTGTCTGTAGTTTCTCTCTCTCTCCACCCTTTATTTTTTTCTCTCTTTTTTCAGGTTTGAAACTTTCTTCTATCCGTTTTCGATTGAGACTTTGAGGAGACATTCGTTGTTTTCTTTATTATTTGTTAATGCATTACATATCACGTCATTCTTTTTTTCTCCTTGATTATTAACATTAATTAAAGTAGATGAGACGTCAATTTTCTTCCTCTTTTATTAATTTTTCTTTTCCAACAATATTATTATTAGTATTATTTTAAAACCTTTATTAAGGGAACTAAGACCATAAAAAACGAAACACGTCGCAACAAAGTAGAAGGAAAATTGCTAAAAATAGTATGGAAAGTGAATTTAAATCAATATGTCCATATAGTATCTCAATTCTTGCCGAGTAGAACACATAATATTATAAATTTAAATGAAAATAATAGCTTAAAAAATGTTCAATTTTAAATGAACGGTTATAGATTCATTGATGAACATGAATTACAACACCAAAATCAGATTGACGATTGAATTCGTAAACACCAGGGCCGAAGAAAGAACACAAGTCTTTCAATACGTGGGAAACTGTCTATAAAAAACCACAACAATTGCTGAAAAAAGTAAGCACCTACGGTATGCATGTCCTATACCAATTTCAAACTATTCTATCCACCCAAAATTATTTAATTTTATATTTAGAATAGTACTAAGAGTTTTCTTTTTCTTTTTTTTTTTTCATTTCTTAATATCATCTGCCTTGACAGATGAATTATACTTGATCAATTATGACTTGAAACTTACACTAATAGATTGGCTAACGTAACGAGATTCATGAATTCTATATTGATAATTCACATGCATTATCTTTTCTCTTTTTTTTTTTTTTAATTTAATGTTTTGCGCATTTCTTTACTTGGTGTTTTAATTTTGGGAAACATTTGTTTATGGTTTTGTCTATTTAATAATATGCATTATTAAGTTTAATTATGCACTTTAGTGGTCATAAAAATTTGTCGTGAGATTGATTGTGAAACTTTGTTATTGGTAGTTATATGACTTTCTAATGAAAGAAATATTATTAGTTGTAAACCTTTGTTATGAGATGACTAAGTTGTCGTATTTTATGTGTTTATAATTTAGTTCGGATCATGAAATAGATAAATTTACTTGATTTTAAGTCTCAGAATTCTAAATCACCACTCAAAATTAGCCTACAGTTTGAGGTTTCTAAAAGCTGCCTAATCCGCCAATTGTTCACCCTAGTTTTTTTTTTTTTAAAAAAAAAATCCTTTGCATTAACTATAAGGTCCACAAACCCAGCTAAGAACATTTCCATTATTTTTTTTCTTTTCCCAACTATATTATTTAGGTCTGAATATTCTTGTTTTATTTTTAATTTTGGGTCAATTTTATTTTTAGACGTTACTCTTTTCCCCCATTCAAAGCTTGTCTTTTTTGCATTTGACCAAACAAATTTAGGAAGAATCTACTCAGCAAGAAACCAGAAACCCACCAAGGAAAAAAGGGGAAAAAAAAAAAAAGAAGAGAAAACTACGTATATTAATGACCGTTTGATCATTTGTGAGGATGATCCTAACGTGATTCAAACGTCTTCTTTCATACCGTGCCTATTCCGCGTTTGGATGGGAATGGTTTGTGAATGGTTTTTTTAATGGTGGATTAAGAAAATTGCCTTAAATTCACCGAAACATGACAATAGTAGTTGTCTAAGTTCATGGGTGGTCCCAAACAAACGTATCAATATTAGCCTTATAAATCTTATTTATTCATTTCTTTATTATTCTTATATTTCTATCTACGTCACATGACCCTTTTAAGGCCAAAACTGCTGCGATATACTTTAATATTGCCCCGACTACGGGACAACCTGAGATCAATTTACACTTGCTTCCCAAGCGCATAAATTAGTATGTGGCTACCAGCTATACAGGATTGTATGCGCGTGTAAGATACGCAATATTTAGTTCATAGACAAGGAGCACATGCATAGTTGCATAATAGTATAATACAATGGTGGTGTAGTAATAGTAGTTGTAAATGTGTACAACACTCGTCACCATCTCCTCCACCTTCCACCCCCACCTCCCTCTTTGCAGTTGCACACCCTTTTTTTTAATATATATATATATATATATATATATGTATTGAATTTGAATGTTAAGTTTTCGTTGTAACTTTTCTCTTTTCTTTCAATTTTTTTTCGTAATGACTTAATTTTATTGTTTGGTAACAATGATGTGGGGGCGGGCAATTTTGTCTCTCAATACCTTAATTATGGTATTGACTTAAATTTATTATTTGGTAACAATGATGTAGGGGGCGGGCAATTTTGTCTTTCAATACCTTAATTATGGTATAAATTGCAAAAAAGTGCATACCTTAGTATATGTTTTTTGCATTTAACCCAATCCACAATGATCAATTAATCATACGCTAATTGATTGTTGTTTTTAAAAACTTTTAGCGTTCATTATGCATAATTGTTGCCCATGAACGTTTTGTTTTGCCGTGGGTTCAGTCTCTAACAAGGCGAAAACTAGGGAAACTTCCTAACGTTGCTGATTTTAAGGAACAAAATGTATTGTGCCAAGTATATGCTTTATTTAATTAAACAAGGAGAATAACCTAAACTGCCAATTATTTATTTATTTATGTTAAAAAATACATAATATCTGACTGATATTTCGCTGCGAACCAAATATAAAAGTTGCTACAATGTTTCATTTTTTTTTCCCTCTTTGAAGAGAGTGCTTGATAAGTGTTTTATTTATTGCATTTGAACTCTACCTCAATTTCATTCTCTAGAGAAATTGTTGACTAATCTCTAATTTTACAATCAGTAGAATCCTTACATGTGGCTTATATGTTAAATAGAAGTATGCTACTTACGCAGCATAATTATAATGTGTGGAATCTGAAAGTTACATGACGCACTTGTACCATGATTATGCCAAGAAAGATACAAAGAATGCTAAAAATGACAATAATGCGTATTAAAGGACAAAATGTTCTCAAGCATTTAAGAGCCGAAAAAATGAAAAATTAATGACCAGTACTAGTGCAGTAGTGCAGGATAGAGATGAAAGTGTTCACTATATTTACGATGCAATCATAAATAGTTGAATTCAAGATTACGAATCCACATGATCTTCTCTTTTTTTTTTTTTGTTATTTTTATTTCCTCAATATGGTTCTTACACCTACCACCACCACCACCCCATTTATGCATAACAATTATTCAGCTAAAAGGCTGTTCAAGTATTCCCAAGAGTTGAGGTTTTCTTTTTATTATTATATATGTATTTAATTTCGGTAGTAGTACCAACCACCAAGAGAAACATTGTTTTTTAGGACAGAATCTCTTTGTTATTTTATTCGTTTTAAGTAGATAAATATAACTTTTACGTCAGTTTAGATAACCAGAACATGGAGACGCAGCAAAGATTCCTCTGCACAAGTAGAAGTCCAATAATTTTGGATACATTCAATTACTAGTACGCATTGTGATATATATTTTAATAGTCCTACATCACAGCAAGGACCTTGGGAGACAAAATAGTATAAAGTCGACAACTCAACTTGGAACAAAGCATATTCACCGGATAGCATCATTTTCTCAGAGAGTGTAGTGTATTGAAAGTTGAAACTCCTTCGCTAAGCTTTGTAACTTTGTCTCTTTCTTCTTTCCTATCCTTTATGATACACTTCATTGGTCGAGTTCATCTATATACGCATTATTAAATCATATGTTCCGCACAAGCGAAAACTTGCACATCATTCTACTAGGGAAAAGAGAAAAGAAAACCTATAGAAGTACACCATATCTAAATTAGAGCAGTCTAACAAATGGATAAACATTAGCTCCAAAGAAATCAACACCCTTTTCTATTTACAGTCAAGAATCAAGCCCAAGTCAATTCAATTCCTTCAAAAAAGCAAGATTTCAATCATATACAAGTAATAATTGAGGAAGTAAGAAAAGGGTCGAAGAGTGTGGGGCCAAAGAGATACCAAAGACACAGAACTAGAGGAACAAAGAAGACATTTCTTTAACAAATAAAGAAGTGACATTTCAATCATGTCAAAACTCTTGTCAGGTTTCCTCTATGTCTGTATGTCTGTCCTTTCCTCGATGTTTTTATATACAATCATTATAAAATAAAGTGACTGACCCCTCTCATGGATGAAGTTGTTTTAATAATGAAACTTTCATCCAGTATGAGCCATGCTCCTTCGAGACCCTGGTCAGTCTCGTGTAACAGATGGTTTTTCTAGAACCAAAAGCTTACTACTGCAATAGTACTTCATCTTCTTTCTGTAGATCCTTGAGCTTCCTTTTTGCATACATGGTGAAGAAAGCTGTGGTAGCTGCAGCGGCACAAAAGCCCAAAACAGTAAAGATTATCTGGGGGGCTGAAAGGCCGTGGTGTTCATTCGAAGCATCTGCTAAAGTTCTTATTAGGATCCCACTGTAAAATAGCAGTAGTGAAAATTTTCTGATTAAGAACATATAAAACGCCGCAATCTATGGTTCAAAATTTTTCATATAAACAAGGAGAAGAAAGGGAAAATGGTTGGTTGGATTTATTCATCCATTCTAATCTAAGAAAATGAAACCAAGAAAACAAACTCATAAAAACCCCTATATCAGTCTCTGTAGTGCTCTAACGTTGCTCACAAGTCAACCATCCTAGCATTACAAAAAAATGACCAAATCCTATAAATGTGAGATAATACTGGCTCAAGATTTTAATACGAGATGAAGTATATGGTTGGATTTCTCTGTTAAGAAAACATAGGCGACTTCTCTGTAACCAAAACCATGTGCACAATACAATCCTAGAAATCATAAACACACATGTCAACTGGCAACCAATGCAGGAAGAATGAGGAATGGGGGAAACAAAAACAAGTAAATAGATAAAGTGCCAGTATCCAACCTTATTGCGTTGCTTAAGCATTGGAAATTGAACCTCTAATTTTAACAGGTCCAACGGTATAAAACATAGTCGAGACGGAGATGACAGCATAGAAAAAAGAACATTAAAATATTCTTTAAACTATAAAAAGGAATGACTTAGCCAAAGATACCTCAATTCATACAAGAAGAGATCATAATATCAATGATTACAAGCCAATTCAAGCATGTGAAACTCAAATGGTCAGTAGTGGCATTTCAAAATGTGATATCCCGTCGGCACATAAAATATGTGTAACATGAAGTATCTCTGCACGAAATGAGTCTGACAGAGATACACGTTTATCATATAGATGTCATGATTCATGAATGATCGAAAAGAATAAGATACGCAAAAAATGATTGGCACACGCAAAACCACATATAGGGACCTGTCTACGCAATCACATACAGAGAGGGAGCAAGAGACTTAAAGGGGAAGTTATCATACGTGTAGATGGTAACAAATATTTCAGGCACCATTCCAACCAACGACCCCAGGAGATATGGACCATATTTAACATCTGTTGCCACAGCACAGTAATTATAGATGATGTACGGAAACGGAGAAACCCTAATCAATGCCACAGCTCGAAACTGATGAAACCAATTTCCTTCACCAGCTGACCTTAGAATTGAAGCTTTCTTTGGATATTTTTCCAGCCAACCCTGCAAAATTAATTAACAAATCACATAGGATGCCAGAGAGCGCGCACCGGGTAGGAAAACAAGGGAGAATCAACACAATGAACGCACCTGAATCTTACGATGGAAGAGAGAACCAATAACATACGGAAGAGATATGCCTATAGCTGACGCCGATATAATAAGCAGAAATCCAAATCCATAACCAAAAGTCATTCCAGCCGCCCACATTGATGGTGAAGATGGTAGAAGCAGGCTGGGGAATATGGCCACAGAAGCAAAAACCAGAACAGCAAGCACCGGAGTACTGAATGTTGTGGTCTCCCAATTTATAAGAGGAATGATTTCCTACCCGAAAAAAAAACCGTTAAAGTCATTAGCAATGGAACTACAAACTTAGCAGATATGTAACTGACAAGAAAAAAATATGACTATGTTGGTTGGTCTTGGAAATCAACGACTCCCAAACCCAACAAAGCATAGCATATAAGCCGGTTACATGGTAACGGTAGACTTAAACTCCTAATTCCGTCTAATAAAGCACAAATTCAAATGGGTAGGCAGGAAATAGTCAGAGTCAGCTAATACCATTCAAAAACTTAACCTTTTAACAATCTAATGGAGAAATCACTAAATAACACAGCCCACTTCAATCTTTCTATGATGATCACACAATTCACTAGGCCATAAACACTGCTAAAGTAACAAAAAGACAATCAAACCAAGTTGGTCATAGAAACTACATATACTACAGAAATTAACACTCTGTCACAGACAAGAAAAGAAAAGTCAATCAAAAGAGGGGAAACGAAAATGGGGTCTTTCAAAATTTCAATACAAAGAATGCAAATACGAGAATCCTAACCTTATCCATGAAAAAGGGACCGACCCATTTGATGCAAACCGCGGTCAGCACACCTAAGCATGCAACCAACAAAACCAGCCTAACCCAACACCACAAACGAGAGCCCCTTCTTCCCGGAGGAGAATCCTCCGCCGCGCCACCACCCAACTCCTCCGCCGGTCCACATTCTTCTGGGCCTCTTTTCAATTTCCTGTATCCCCCATTTTCATCATCATCGCCCCCAAATCTGATCACCAGCTCCGGCACCACCTCGTCTCTACCATCTTCCACAAAATAAGTCATCGAAACACCCCCCCCCCCACCACCAACAAAAGAAAAATCAAAAGCACAGATACGCCCCTTCGTTCCCTCCTTTCTCTCGCTAATGTGGGTCTCGTGCGATTCAGCGAATCCGAAACCCTAGAGAGATATCCCCCGAATTGTACGCAAATTAGGGTTTGAGAACCGGAGAGAATCAAAGGGGAACCTTTTACCTAAGGGGAAGTTTTCGATGAATTTTTTGGGGGAAACTGAGAAGGAAATTAAAGGGGTTCAAGAGAAAAACATTGTTATAAATATGGAAACAATTGTAATTGTAAATTAATTATAGAAAAAATTTCTGAGAGAGAAGAGTAGAATCGAACTTTACTTGACGAAACTGCCACGTGAAACGGCGTCGTTACTTCTCTAAACGCGTGGCGTGAGGAGTATTATAGTTTCAGACTCAGTGCCAGGTTTCCATATGTAACGGTTATATGTGGGAAGGGAAGATGATGACGTGGCGAGTTCGGGGTCTGGGTTTTTTCAGCTTTTGGGCGACTTTTGCTTTTTGCTAATTTCCATTGGTTTGTCGTGGCTTCACCATCAAGGTCGGTACGTGGGTCCCACCAAGTGTTCTGGGGCCGACTTTTTTATTTTCTTTTTGTTGTGGGCCCCATATGGGGGTTTTGGGCCGGCCACCCTAGTGAGTGAGCAGCTGAGTCGACTCGCTCGCTCACACGGAATAACTTTTTTGAGGAAAAATTGAATTAAATAATTAGAGAATTAATAGTTCGATACTACAATTATCCTTAATAAAACAATTAGAGCGATTACAGAACAAAAAGGTTAAAAATGGACATTTAATGACAAAAAGTGCTACAAAATTACTTAAATATAAGTAAAAACTCAGATACAAAACGAGTATTAATCAACTGTTAAGTTACAAACATGCCCTTCAAATTGTTGGTTATGAAATGTCAAATAATTTGAACATATTCGGTACCGACACATTAGCGATACTAGCCAAGGAAGGGGTGATTTGAAGCTGACACGTGGAACTAAGGATAGTGTTTTTGCAGATTCTGGACATGACACGTGGAGTGGAGCTGGAAACAGCTATGGTGACATTTGAGGTATACAAACACAATGTTTGGTCAGCGTGTACAGCCTGAAGCAGGGGATTTTAGAGTTGGATCATTGTATTTAGAACAACTAAGGTCTTTCAACTTATTATGAGTTAATAATAATTGTATCCAATAACAGAAAGTACTAAATTACTAACAAATCCCTTTCAAACTACCGATTTTTTTATTAAAAAAAAAAAGGAAAAGACAACATGGTATTTTTTGTCTTTAGATAAAACCTACAAGTATTAGCCAAAAAAATATTTGATTCGTATGCACAAAGGGTGTATAGCTATTGTCCTAGTCAGATTACAAGGACAACAAAATGACATGGGCAAACAAAGGCCTGTTTTTCATTAAATATTTGTAGTTCTCTTTGTCAAAGCCAAAAATAAATAATAAAATAAAAATCCCCTAGGAGCAAATAAAATTCTCAACAATATTCTTTCTCCACACAAATTAGAAAACTTTGGTTATTTTTTACTTATGCGGACTTTCCTATTCACAGCTTTTGTTAAATAGAGGCATGAATCAGCTCGAAGATCTATTACCCCAAAAAAAAAAAAGAAAAAAAAAAGAATCAGCTCGGAGATCAAAATAATTAAAAAGTTAATATATTGTATTGTATTTATAGAAAATATACAGAATTCGTAAAATAAACTAACATAAGGAAAAAGTTGACATGCGTTCTCGGAACAGGAACGCAGAGGAATCAGGATGAGACGAAGGAGAGAAGCATAACAGCAAGGAAAACGATAACCTGTCCAATAAACACTATGAGTCGAAAAAACGACAACATGTCCAATAAACACTATGAGCCCAAACGACAAATCATACAAAACGACAACATTAAAAAAACGACAATAATTCTCGTAAAACGACCATATATATATATCAAAAATGACATTATTTTTTAGAACGACAAGGACTTTAAACCCGACGGTGACAACATACCTTACAAATGATAACGAAACTAGAATGAGAACACGAGATCTGACACACGACAAGGTTAAAAGGACATCATATGCTCTCAACGACAAATGTTCTTAGAAACGACACAAAATCATGCCGACGATGTTGTAAACGGTATCCAACAAACCATTGACATAATACACCAACTATAATCGCATTTAATCTTAAAGCATATTGACAAAAAAAATATAAAATGGACATTACCTCCTACAGTCAGCTAAACACTTTCTTGAGCAGCCATTGTCTTCACTCCGATGCAAGCTGCGAAAATAAGTGAGAAATCAACAGGGTTATAATGTTCAATCCTCTTTGGCTCTCTGCTTCTCTCCGCCGATTAACTCACACAACAAGCACACACCATTTTGGTCAATAACTAATTTGCTTATGGACAATGGGCAAGTGAGCCAATTGTCACATAGAGGCGGTTAACACCCTTGGTCCAATAAGTTAACCAATGTGTCCCAAAAGTTTGAAACCATAGGCTTGAAGCATATTAAGATATGTGGTCTATCCCATTAAAACCCTTTAATTATATCATACATAATACTATTTAAATAAATGTCCATAATATGCTATTGAGTGAGTAGCCAATAAATTATGTTAGTTCACATACAAAAGTTCTAATATTTTTTCACTTGGATAACATAATCATGCAATAGATACCCACTCAATCACAAGACGTATCAAATAAAAATCTCATATAATTATATATGGACAAAACTAATCATACACAATACCACATCGACAAGATATAAGCATTTCACACAATTAAGTACTAGAGATTTACAAGGCATGGCGACAACCACAACATATAATGAGACTAAAACAATATGCTTTTATTCCAAAAAAAAAAAAAAAATTGTCACCCATCAAAGATAAGCATGTGTGTGCATACAACATAATAAAATAGTGACAAGAATCTAATGATATATATGTCTTTTATCCAAAAAATATAAGCAGTCCGTACCAAAATTAGCATGTCCATTATATACGGAAATATCAGTAAACTCCCATTAAAGAAAAAGAAAACTAGGCTCCTAACAATCCCATGCGAGATACATATTCTTGAAACACATATATAGGTAAGCCTTTCGTTAGTAGATTTATCAACATGCTTGTTGTAGATGTGTACTCAACAGTGCTGATGGATTCTGTAATTTTTTCTTTAACAAAGTAGAACTTGATATTAGTATACTTGGCGCACATAATGCTCCTAGTATTCTTATAGAAAGATACAACTGTGGAACTATCACAGTATAATTTCAGCAGTCTTGAAATAAAATCAACAATTCCGCAGTCCCAAATATGAAATGAAGTTCGATAGCTATATCACATGGCAGGTCGCCTCATAACATGCCATACATTCTGCCTCTATAGTCGATGAAATTATTAGTTTTTGTTTAACACTTTTCTAGGGAACAGCTCCTCCAACCATCATGTAGATGTATCTAAAAGTAGATCTTTTGTTATCTACGCAACCTGCATAATCGGTGTTACAAAATCTAACTATATCAAGAGTGTTGGTTCACCGATAAGTCAATTTATAATCATTGATACTCCGAAGGTATCTCAAAACTTTTTTAGTTGCCTTCCAATGGCTAAGTCCAAGATCACTTAAGTACCTACCCAACACACCCATAACAAATAAAATATTAGAGCATGTATATACTTTAGTATACTACAGGCTGCCAACAATAGACGCATAAAGGTTTGACTTCATTTGGTCTCTCTCATCATCATTCCGAGAGCATTGAGCCTTTGAGAATTTGTCATCCTTCACAATAGGTACTTTTCCAAGAGAGCAAGATTGCATACTAAGCCTTTTCAAAACTCGATCAATGTAGGTTATTTGAGACAATTGAAGAATACAATTATTTCTATCACGAAAAATCTGAATCCCTAGGACATACAATGTTTCACCAAGATCCTTCAAATTAAAATGATTGGACAATAATTATTTTGTCTCATGTCGTAGGTCAGTATCATTAGATACGAGCAAAATGTTATTAACATATAAGACAAGAAAAATGTAATTGCTCCAACTGACATTTCTTATATATGCATTGATCAACTATGTTCTCCTTGAAACCATTAGCAATGACAACTTCATCAAACTTAAGATACCATTTTCTTGATGCTTGTTTCAATCCATGAATAGATTTTCGTAGCTCTTGTACCCATTGTTGTAAATAGTATATAATAAACCATGAACATAATATACTAACTCTATACCCATTTGGTCTTAAAGCATATAAAAACATAAAATGGACATTACTTCCTATGGTCGGCCATGAACATAATATACTAACTATATACCCATTTGGTCTTAAAGCATAAAATGGACATTACTTCCTATGGTCGGCTGAACACTTTCTTAAGTGGCCATTATCTTCACTCCAACACCTAAAAGTTGCAAAAATATGTGAGAAATCAAGAGGATTATGGTGTTCAATCCTCTTTGGTTCTCCACCTCTCTCTATCGTTCAACCCACACAATAAGCACACACCATTTTGGTTAACAAACCAGTTTTCTTAAGGTCTATGAGCTAGTGGGCTAATACCTTTGGCCCAATAGGCTAAAGAATGTATCCAAAGAATTTGAAACGGTCTCAAGTATATTAAGACATGTGGTCTATCTCATTATAATTTTTTAATTATATCATGCATAAAATTATTTAAATAATTATTTATGACATATTATTGAGTGAGTAACCAATAAATTATGTTAGTCCGCATAAAAAGTTCCAACAGAAAATTCTTCAGAGGGACTCTTCTAGATCTTGTACATTTCAATTTGGACAGTTTGTAATTTTTACCGGTTTAGAATAGTTTGATGAAGCTATTAATATAACAACTACCATTGTGACGGAACTGTGATCATATAATTAATATAAATAAAGGAGAGCCCTTTTTCAATAGACTCGTATTATTGTTTCTTAATTGGTTGATATTGTAATGAGAAACTATTTAGAATGAAACGCATATTAGTATTTATGACTCAGAAAAATAATATAATAAATCTAAAATTCGTGAGATATAAATACAGGAGTACAGGGAGTACTAGAAACTTATCTTTCAGGTTTTCTATGTATTTATTTTTTTAATTTTTATATACACTATGATTTTTAATTTCTAATCATTCACTTAAGTGTTGTGTAATGATTATAATGTCGCTGGCAAAGTAAAAATGTTAACTAAAGAATCAGAACAAATAAAATTTAAAATTAATAACACTATAAGAATAAGACAAATAGAATACAATAACATGAATCAAAATTTCAGAACATGAAAATTATTTTTAATTTCTAAAAAAATAAAAACTCGTCAAATTCAGTACGAACATTTTCCACTATATGTACAGATAGTGGTGTTCCATAACACAAGCCACTTGATTTTCTTAAACCCCTCCAAAAGAAATTACAAACTTGACGAGTAATATATCAACTTTACACGAGAAAATTGATATAATTCTCCTTTTCTATAACTCCTCATACTTTTTTCTAACTCGAATAAAAGAAAGAAAAAAACTTGAAAAGATGGAGAAAACAAAACAACAAACACCTGTTTTTTGTTTTTTTTTTTGTTTTTTGTTTTCATACGTGTGTATATATTAATGGACCTCAAAACCGGATCCGAAAGGCCGGCCCACATTCGAGTTGACCTTTTACCAAATCCAATTGACAACGAAAAACGATGTTGTAGTTGGTGGACTTTGCACCTGCTCTCCTAATACTCAATTATTTATTTATTTTTAAAATTCCTAATATTAGTTTTCGTTTTAATGTAATTTAATTTATTTTTGTTTTTTCTGTTTTTAATTGTGCTCCAAATACGTTGGCAGCTACCGACTGAGACTCCTAATACGAAATTTGACTCTCAAAGTCAAATTCTACGGAGACTGACTATTATCATCTCCCGGCTCAATGCCTTTGAAATCCACTGAGCAGCCATGGCGGTTGCAGATCCATCGTCCCCAACTCTCCAGTTTCCATGCTCAACGTCTCCGCCATAACCCGCCACCAAAGCTTCAGCTCCCAGTATCGCGCTCTCAGTGTTTGGGTCTTTCCCTTCGCTTTAAGCCACTCTCTCCCTGTTAGTCCTTCGATTCTGCTCCCAAACTTCTCGTAACTCCATTTTTGAATTCTTCTCTCCATTCTTGATTTTGGGTTAATCGTTTTGATTTTTGTTTACAGTACCCAGATGTCTACCGGAGAAGTTTTCCGGTTCAATTGAACCGGACCCGGATCAAGATTGTGATAATGAAAAGACAGAGGTTCTAGTTATTATTTATTTATGTATTTTCTATACTAATGTCAAATTCTTATTGGTTTCATGCGTGCAAAATCTGGCCTTTCATGGCAACGTAGTAGTTGCCCCACTAAAGGGTTTTTGTAGAATATTTATTAACTGGGCCATTTATAGTAAAATTGAATTCATTGGGTAGTAGTAAAAATATTAGTTTTAATTGGAGGTTCTCATTTCTGTAATGGGATGACACCCCTTTTTAGGAAGGTGGACTTATAGGGTAATATTTTCAGTTCTGACAAGAATTAAAAATCAGAACAAAGTTGGATAAGTATGTAGATTGTGAAAAAAGTGGTCACTACTGAATTTATACATATGTAGTAGTTAACCTTTGCACATAGTTGGCTCCCAAAGTCTTAAAATATCAAATCCATTATTTGTTGTTCCACTTTGTGCAGTCTATGTTGGCGTGCTAAATTTGTGAGTCATTCTGTTATCCTTATTATACCTACGGTGTGTTTTTTTTTTTTGATGATGTGTAGTTTGTTGAATTTTTGTCTCAGACACATCAGGCAGAGGGATTTTCAATTCTGGGCATCCTGAAGAAATCAAATTCCTTTCTACCTCAGGTTGTCATAGCTAGTACACTTCTGGCTTTAATCTATCCACCTTCCTTCACATGGTTTACCACCAGGTCGTTCATTTTTCTTTTATTTGAATTCTCTATGGAACTCAGGAGCCGCTAAAACTTCGTTCTAGTTTTATTTAGTTGCAGCTTTTGGAAAATGAAAAGTTAGATATGAAAATACTGATGTGAGAGTAAATGTCAGTTTCATAAAGGAACTTAGGTTTTGACCAAATTATGCACTTAGTATTGTTTTGTGTTATGTTTTCAGGTACTATGCACCTGCATTAGGCTTTTTGATGTTTGCAGTTGGGGTTAATTCCAGTGAAAAGGATTTTCTGGAAGCTTTTAAGAGACCAGCTGCTATATTTGCTGGTTACATTGGTCAATTTGTAGTCAAGCCGCTTCTTGGATATTTTTTTGGCATTATTTCGGTTGTAGCTTTTGGTCTACCAACTCCTATAGGTTAGATTTAGCGTGCTTGGTCTTATAAACACTGGTGTGCTTGCACTAACTATGTTCTCAATTTGTTTTAGCGGCTGGGATTATGTTGGTATCATGTGTTAGCGGTGCACAGCTCTCCAATTATGCTACTTTTCTGACTGACACGCAAATGGCCCCCCTAAGCATCGTCATGACCTCATTATCTACGGCAACTGCAGTAGTTGTCACACCATTGTTGTCACTCTTGCTCATTGGAAAGAGACTGCCTGTTGATGTTAAAGGAATGATTTCTAGCATACTGCAAATTGTAATTGCTCCAATAGCCTCTGGCTTGCTTCTGAATAGGTGATACATTCGGCCGAAATTATTTTTTTAATCCAACAGCCTCTTTGAAACGTCCTAACTTGCATTGCACTATTTCGTTCTCAGGCTTTTTCCCCGACTCTGTGATGCTATTCGTCCATTCTTGCCTCCGCTATCAGTATATGTGACAGCTCTCTGTGTCGGAGCACCGCTTGCTATTAACATAGAGTCTGTTTTGTCTCCTTTTGGAGTAACCATTTTGTTGCTCATTGTTGCGTTTCATTTATCAGCATTTATAGCTGGTTATATCCTCACCGGAGTCGTATTTCATAAGGCACCTGATGTGAAAGCATTGCAAAGAACGCTATCCTACGAGACAGGNTGAGCAGTATAATAATTAATACCTGCAGAAAAATTTATTGAACGATCTAACTTCCTTGTTTAAAATAATAATTACTTTTCAGGAATGCAAAGCAGTCTTCTTGGCCTTGCACTTGCTAATAGATTTTTCCAAGATCCACTAGTTGGCGTTCCTCCAGCAATTTCTGTATGTCCATACGTTGGTTCTCTGTTTTATCCAGTTTAAGTGTTGTTATCTTACTGCACGAAGTACTGCTAGTCTATGGCTTGGCGTAATTTGCTTTCCCTTAAAAAGCAAATCTGCTGGGAAATAAAGCAGAGAAATAAGTTATGTCCCTCAGTGTCATTTGTTGGCTGAGATAACTTGAAAGTTCATTATTTATTTGTTACATGCTTGCATTGATATCCTATATTTGTAATCATGGCGTACTGAATGTTACAGAAGCCGCTAGCACAGCTTCGTTTGAGCATTTGAAGTTACAATTCTTTTTATCTTGTTAGAATATGTCCACACTATGCATTTAATGTTCCAAAAAATTTTAGCATACTAATTGTTTCTCTGCTTTGCAGACTGTAATCATGTCATTGATGGGCTTCTCTCTTGTCATGATCTGGGCTAAAAGGAAGGATTAAATTTAGAGCCATACCGCCTTCGCTTGTGATTCGACTATCTTGGGGCAAGAAGCATTTTCCATCAACTACTAATATTATGTATAATGAATTTGTTCTTTCTTATTTTTTTCTTCACTCCTGACAACATGTTGCCGATATCTTGCGAGGACTAGAGTTTGCATAACTTTAAGCAAAGGCAAAATAACTTTCATCTTTCCTCACAGGCCTGAAGATTATTCTAATTGTCATTCTTTATGTGTAGAAGAGATTGATGTAGATCTTTGTGATGTAAAGGAGCATCCAAGTTACTAGCAGGTGCTCTCTCCTGACTTGTACCAATCATCTAACCTTTTCTTTCTTTATATACTGTTAAGGGGTCTGAAGTACTCTGGTTGTCCTTTATCTGCCTCTAACCAGAGGTTTCTTTATGACTTATGGTTTTTACCCTTCATCTGGACACCATAGTTTTTGCTGTCCAGATGCTGTAGGATTGAGCACAGCTACTGTGTGGAGAGGTGTCTATGTAAAGGATATCAACATGGAATTTTTCAAAGATGAACTTTCAAATTTCATGTTTGGAATATTTTGAAAGTTTAAAGGCCAAAATGGGATTTAAGTCATTTTTAGAGGCTAAAAATATGATAAACCTAAAGTTAAATGTTATATGCATCCGACGCTATCATTTTGAAAATTTATCAGCCTTGTGCGTATCATGTTGTCGTTTTGTGTTGATGTTGTTTTCAAACTGTTGTTATATGCATCCATTATTGTCGTTTTTCAATATCATTTATCATATTTAAATTGATAGTCGTAGGTTTTTGGTATTCAATTATGTAGCTGTCCTATGCATCGGATGTTCTCTTTAAAAACATGGTCGTTAATGATAAGTGTTATCGTTCTTTAACTGCAGTCGTTTTTCTAATCTAGTTGCCGTTTATGATGTATGTTATCGTTCTTTAATTTTGGTTGTTTTTATCATACAACAAATGACAAATGACTTATAAAAACGACAACCCTGATGATTATGTTATTATTAATGACTTAAAATCTGAAGGACCACTACTCCGAATCCCATGCATATCATGACAATGCTTAATACTTAAAAGTATAATTTTGAAAACGACAAGAACATATGCAAATTACGCATGTGTCTGTACGACAAATATGTTGGAAACGATAACAGAAGGGCGATATATTAAGTTCCAAGAACTAAAGCATACATTGCAAACGACAATAATTTGTTAAAGCAAGAACAAGGTTGAAAACTAAAAAGGGAAATGTTTTTCCCCTTTAATCGCTGGAAACAAAGAATGCGATTACTCTTTGATATTCTAAAACGAAAAAGAAAATCAGCAAAATAAAAATCTAGTTTCAGTCGGTTTTTCCTTTGAGCTCTTTTTGTCAGTTTCCAATTTTTAACATGACTATTAATCTTTGTAATGTACTAATATTCTTCTATCATGATCTACAAGGGGAAGATGCTCTTGATTATTGCCAATGTTGTAACATATGATATTTGTTGGATATATTTTCTAGGTACTAATAAAAATATGCTACAATATAATAAAAGTATAAAGAGTGGTCGGATACACTCAAAGGTTGAAGTATTGAATAATTTCTCTTAAAATTATAAACAACATTCGAGAGGTGGTTCACCAATTACTAAATAAAAGTGGCTAAATAAACATAATTAAAAAGCGACTACCTTATTACTCATCGTCGAAAAGTAAGTACACTAATTATGTACCACCTAATGTGTGGTCATTATCTTCTGCAAATGGTGAGCAATACTTACTAAAGTGATATATGAGGAAACGTTCACTAGCTACTTGATAAAAGTAACGGGTTCACCACCTACTTGATAAAAGTGACGGTCACAGAATATACCCACTTATTAAACAAGGACCACATTTAAAGAGTGATCACTAGTTGATAAATAAAGTTAAACCTAAAGAGTGATGACCACATTTAAAGAGTGATCACTAGTTGATAAATAAAGCTAAACCTAAAGAGTGATTGTCTACTCTTATCAGAATAGATGGATAGTCAATCCAAATCAAAATACTCACCTCTGTGAAACCTCACCTATACTTACCTCCTCTGTGAGACCTCACATATATATATATATATATATATGGAGAAAATCCCTATAAATATTACTCACCCGACTACTCATGTATATGTGTCGCTAATGGCAGGTCCCGTTAATATGCATGCACAAATTCCATAGACTTAAAACTAATTACATAATTAGATGATAGATCTTAATGTTAATTAGCTGAAGCATTAGATATCGTATACTAATATATGCACGCACAATTTCCATTCAATCAAAATTCGTTACAACAAGTAGTGGTCAAAAGTCAAATTAAACTGATAAATTCTCAAACTCGATCATTAATCTCAGTTGGCAACTCAAAGCGACAGATGGGGCAACTATGACTCATCTCCATCTGCTTAAGAATACAATCCCCATGAAACACATGACAGCAAGGCATCCGAGTCAGCTCGGTCCCACTCAGCATATCGCCCAGTCAAACCGTACACGTCATCACGTCACCTGAGCAAACGTCGTCGTCCGCCTCGCATACAAACTTCTCCAACTCCTCCACCGCCGCTTCCGCTGCCGGAGCCACCCTGACCGTCGCCGCCATCTCCGCCGATTCCCTCAAGACCAGCTCAGTGACTCCCTCTTGACCAAACAATGATATAAACCGAGTCAAACTCAAACTCGTTAAGATAATACGACCGTCTTGTTCCACAGTATTCCTCGAACCCAAAACGCTTTCATGCTCACTCTCGGTAACTCGTTCTTGACTCAGCGACCACGCGAACTGAGTCGGGCTCAGTGAACTCGTCAACGTGCGGCGGTCGTGCTCCAAAATCCTCGCAGCCAAGTTCTGACCACTCTCCGAAATCTCCTTCTGCTCCCTCGACTGGAGCAGCGACTCGATGAACCGGAGCGGGACCGCGACCCGGTTCTCGATCGTGACCCGCATGCGCAGACTCGTCCGACCCAAATTCGAACGGTCCCGAACCATCCGGGTTGCGAACTCCGAAATCTTGCTGAACATGCCTTCCTCGCCGCCGACCAACCGCTTGCCGTCGTCTCCGTCGTTAAGGTGGCGGGGTTTACCCCAGTAGAGGTTCTCCAAGGGGCGGAACGGGATAGCGAGGAGGACGACGGCGTCTCTCAAGGCGGAAACGACGCCGTCCGACCCGGACCCGAATTGATGAAGTGGGCAATCCAGTTCGTGAGTGGAGTTGTGATCTTGGACGGAGGTTGCGGTATCGGAGTTACAGTGGTACCTCCGTACGACGTTGAAAACGACGGTGATCTTTGGGGAGGAAAGCCTTTGGTCCGGGAAGTATATTCTTTCGGCGTAAACGTAAACGTGAGAGCTCCCGTTCAGATTTGATGGTGTAGCCATTATTACCGTACTAGAGTAATGGAAGAAGCTTTAATATATAGTCTAATCGTTTTATAGCTTGATTATAAATAATTAGGTCTCTTGATGCATAAGCTACTATAATTAGTCTTTAAAAAAAAATAATTGGAATTGGCGTTATCCTCGCTTGACTTAAATTGGGACTTCTTGGTTTAAGTACTAATGTTTTGATCTCAGATCACATTCCTTTACTTATTAGTCTTATGGATATACTTACCTCAATAGATTTTTGAGTAATACGGATGATTAGTACTTAAATTAATAGATTACCCAAAGAGTTAAATGAGAAATACAATTGAGAGATTTTGTTTCCTTTTCCGTATCCTCCTAGATTTTATTCTTTTATTTTTTTTTTTAATTTTCCATGACTAATGGAAAATAAATTAAGCAAAAAAAAAAGTTGAAATTTACGTCTAAGAGTTTTCCACTCACATTAATTAATTACGTACTGACTATTACCATTGACAAGTTAACGAGTAGAAAATTTAGGGTGAGTTAAATTCTTAGAAGACCTAGAAAATAAGCTCTAGAATGTTTATGCTCTGCGAAATAAAATAAGCTCCTTCTTAAAAAAAAAAAAAAACTCTTATGAGAATTTAATTAAGGGCTATTTACAAAATTCGAGGCCCATGGCAAAAATTGAAATAATTTTTTTTGAAAAATTCCGGATTGATTTTAAAAAATATTATTAAAAAATAATATTTTTAAAAAATATTTAGAAAAATATTATTTTTCTTTAAATTTGATATATTTAATAGTACTCGAGGTAACCAATTATGCTACTCGAGTAACCAATTCAATTACTTAAAGTAATTATTCAAGTTACAGGTAACTCAACTAGTTATCTTAAGTATATCATCAATTAATAAAAAATAATATTTTTATAAATACTTTTAAAAGTAGTATTTTTATAATTAAATTTGGGATTTTTCAGAATAATTTCAAATTCTGGGATTTTCAATTTTTTTGAAAAAATCCAATAAAAAATCAAATTTCCTCTTTAAATAAAACACAAGTGATTTTTGAGCCCTAAAAAATTTTTAGATGCTATACCGAAAATGCCTCTAATATAAGTAGATTGACTTAACTAGCACAAAGTATAATGAAAGTAGACTGATTCTTTTCCCAGGGGACTTTAGATTTATTTGCCACTACAAATTATCCACATTGGACCAATTTGATATTGCTATGTTATATTATAGTAGAAGAGTTACGCTATAATATTGACCAATTATATAAACACTACAGATTTCCAGTGGAGAGAGTCTTACTAATAATTGATGGAAACATATAAATACGATCTATATGTGTACATGAACTGTTATTGTTTGAAAAATATAAATACAATGTCTATATATGTACGAATCAATTGGAAATGTTTTAAAATAAACTTAATTAGGTGACCACGCGTGGTAGACGTAATTGAAGCCCATTTTAAATTCTAATATTGAAGAAATGATGTATATCAAATAAAATAAAGAGGAAATTTGATTTTTTATGGTATTTTTTCAAAAAAATTGAAAAATCCCGGAATTTGAAATTGTTCTGAAAATTCCGGATTTAATTATAAAAATATCACTTTTAAAAGTATTTAGAAAAATATCATTTTTTATTGATTGATAAGATACTTAAGGTAATTAGTTGAGTTACCTGAGGTAACTTGAACAGTTACTTCGAGTAACTGGATTGATTACTCAAAGTAACCTAACTAGTTACCTTGAGTACTATTGAAAAATACCAAATTTAAAGAAAAATAGTATTTTTCTAAATATTCGTTAAAAATATTATTTTTCTAATAATACTTTTTAAAAGTGATATTATTCTAAATCAATCTGGGATTTTTCAAAAAATTCAATCCATGCGAGATTTTTCAATTTTTGGTATTTTGGGCCTGGAATTTTGTAAATAGCTCTAAAATAAACTTAGGAAATTATTAAGCTTACAAATAGAGTTCAAAAGGCTATGTAAAATTGGTCACAATTCACGAGTAGAATATTAAAAAATCTTTTTGTGAAAATGCAATATTTAATGTACAAAATAAAGACTTGATTAGCTACTCATTAATCTCAATTGGCAACATTTTCCCCTTTCTGCTCATTGTTTTGTAGCTCTCTCTTATTATTTTTAGGTCAATATTGAACCTAGACGAAACTCACTTTTTATTGATTTTTTAGAGTATCGTAACATTCTTTACTCAAATGACACTAAAGAACTTATCAATACTTGGAGATTCAATTTTAAGGTCTCCTTTATTTCTTCAATTATAGACACCTTTAGGTCACATTTTTCACGCAATTAACTTAATCAAAATTTCCCCACAATTTTCTTGCGAGGAATATCTTCACCAATTATTTTTGTCACAAACGAAAATTTAAAGTTGTGACTTTTAGTAATTTTATATGAAAATATAATAAAATATTAATTGTACAAATTTAGAAAAAATCAAATATTAGATAATTTCATTTTAGTCTTCAAATTATAATAAATTCCATAATCATTAAAACTATTATTAGTTTTAATTACTTAAGAAAAATACCCATCAAATTTAAGGAAATTTCTAGCTATCTCATTTGAAAACTTCTTGAAAAATCATAAACTATGGTAAATTGAATTCAACTGACATCTTTAATTCAATGACCAAAATAGGTTACATAAAATCATTTGCAATTTCAAGTTCTCAATTTAATATCAAAATCATACACATACATCTACTTAGTAAGTTTACAAATATCTGGCTAAATAATTAAATAAAGAAAGAAAATTAATAGAGACTAGACACCCATTAGGGATTAAGAGTAGGACAACATACATAAACTGCAAGCTTGTCTAATCATCAAGACGACTACCTCAAATAGTCAAATACTTGAAAGTGGGAGAAGTAGGGGGTGTGAACATTCATATGCTCAATAATAATTCCATTATCTTGTTGAATAGATGCAATTTTACCAAACCTGCATGATTAATACTATTTTCAAAATTTATTTATAAACCAAGTTTATAAAGTAATAGATATCCTGAATAATCTCATATTCAAAACTAAATCCACATAATTGTATATATCATATACCAACTAAGTATATGAGTGAGCTCTCATCCTTCCATCACAGTCCCGTAATACATTTATAACAAAGGTACCTAGCATTCTGATACTATCCGTAGGTATATCAGTCAAAAACCTACGCAGGATTCTAAGTCTCTCACCTAGTGCTGCAATAATTCACCACTGATCTAAAATAATGTGATACAACTATGGAACTCAAGTGTATAATCCTATAAATATGTACATCATGTAACTGTTCATAATAACCATGCGTCTAAGAATCATATCACAATTTAAAAATCCAACTTGTCATCATTCTGGGATTTATTATAACATGGATAGCTTTTTGCTGTATTACACTATAATCACAATTTAAAGAAGATATGTATATAAAATCAATAATCTAATCCCAATATAATCCAATCCAATGTGTTTCCATAACTTTATCACACTATGTGAACCACAATTTTTCATAATTTAATAATAATACAATTATAAATCACAATAAATATAAAACTAGATAATTAAACTCCTACCTCGATATGGTAATAATACCAAGCCAACAACACTCGAAAAAACTTATGTTGGTCACTTAGTGTTCGAATGACAATTTCTAGATTATCGTATATTCACTTAAAAAAGTGACTTTTCCACCAGAGACTCAAATGGAGAAATGGAGATCACCACTGATTTCAGAGCACATAAGAATGTCATGTTAGATATATACTTTATTAAAAACGGGTCTTGATGCAAGACCGGTTCGTGGCACACATAACAGTGCAATTAACAAACCACAAAATTTCGATTTTCGTGTCACTTCGAAATATAGTCATATTTTATATTAAAATTTATCTCTCGACCTCATTGAATCCAATTTCGAAGTCAGAACTCAATTTCGAGGTCCTGACCATTAATTAAGTTCAAAAATCCAAAAATGACATAAATACCACTTTTTAAAGGAATTTTAGAAAAATACTAATCAATATTTCTGGCTATTTAAAAATATATCAATTTATAAGGCATTTTCTTATTCACAACCCAAAGCCCATTTTTAAGATTTAACAAACTTTCGGCCCAACTCTTATAAGGTTACGAAAATACTACTATTTGAAATAATTTAGAAAAATACTAGCTTTTTCTATTTAAAACTGTACTTCTGTTACCATTTTTACTTATACCAACTATACCAACCCTAATTATTCATGATTTTTAAACTTATTTCACGTGTATTTCAGGTCGTAAATTTATTCAAGATAAAATAATTACCTAACAAAAAATTTATGGAAATATCACAAAGTTGGTAAAAATCTTACCGGAGACGAATTTAACCAAGCAACTACGGAGGTGGTCAGCGACGACGAGAGAAGACCACACGTGCCGGCAGTGATGGAAACGGATATCGGACGATGAAAATGTTGCTGGAAAACCGGATCTCGGCCACCGGAGCTCCGTTTCTGGTGAAACTGATCGGATTTTGCTTATCTCTCTTCGACGAACCGGGTGGGGAGGTGTGTGGGGCTGACGGTAGCGGTAAGTTTCGACAGCCCTAACCTTCGTACAAACTCTAACACAATGTGTTGGCTGGATAATATCAGCTTAGAAAGATGGCTAAATGCACAATTTTTATTACTAAATAAACTAAAACTGCAGCAATTTTAGTAAAATACAAGAGAAAGGAGCAAAAGTACCTTTTTGACAAAAAAGAGCGGCTTTCATTCACACTTGCTGACCAGATTTTTTTCAGATCCTAATACATAGAGGAAGTAGAATCTTCTTTAATACAGTTGATCTTTTTAAATCTCAGCTCTATGCAGCTATACATTTACACATAAACTAAAGTCAACAAAGTAAGTAAAATAATTAAGCAGTGTATAATGATTGAACATCAACAGTGAAAATACCTAGTCTTTAATTTGCAAAATAAAGACTTACTTAGCTACTAATTAATCTCAATTGGCAACTCGAAACGACAGATTGGACAACTATGATGATTCTGCAACCACTTTTCAATACATTCGCCATGAAAAAGATGAGAGCAAGGCATCCGAGTCAGCTGGGACCTCCCATTCAACTCTTCCAGGCAAACCACACACGTCAGCATCTCCACCGAAACGACTTCGTCGTATCCCAACTTCTCCAACGCCTCCACCGACGCTTTAGCCGCCGGAGCCACCCTGAACACCGCCGCGGCCTCCGCCTCCGATTCCCTCATAACCCTTTCAATATCTCCCTCTTCACCAAACCATGACAAGTACCGTTCTGTAGCCTGTTGCTCTAACATTACAATAATAGCTCGCTCGTCACCAAACCATGACGTGTACTCTTCTATGGCCCGTTGCTCTGACCGTACTTCAAAAATATTATTATCTCGCTCGTGATCACCAATCCATGACTCTTCCTCTTCTTCTTCTGATTCTGACTGACTGATCGTGCTCGGAACCGGAAGTGGGATCACTAAGAAGACCCGGTTCTCGATCGTGACCCGCATGCGTAACCCCGTCCGACCCGAACCATCCGGTGCGCGAACTCCGAAATCTTGTCGACCATGTCGTCCTGTAGATCCACCCGCCGCCTCGGTTGGGAAGGCGGCGGCGGGGGGGACGGGACCCCCAGAAGATGTTGTCCAACAGGAACGGTATGTCGACGGCGTCTAACATGCCGGAAACGACTCCGTCGGACACCGGTAAGGGGGTGGAAGACCTGAACAGGTCGAGTGGGCAGTTGAACTCATGGGTGGAGTCGTGGACGGTTTCGAAGGTATCCATGTGAGTGTCACTCTGGTACCTCCGTACGACATTGAAAACGAAGGTGAGGGTTGGGGACGCATGCCTTTGGTCCCGCGAATGAGTATCTTCTGCGTAGACACGTACCTGAGAGCTCCAGCAGTTCGGGTTTAATGAAGCCATTGCTAACGTAACGTTGCTACTAGTAGTGGAATAGCCTTTGATTAATTAATGTGCATATGTGGATATATATATACAGGCACCAATGCAATAGGTATTTTTTTTTTTTTTACCTAGGTATTAATTTATTTTTATTGTAAAAAATAAGAGAGAGAAAGAGCACTAATGATGTACATCTTTTCATGCATTTTAACGGTGATCTAACTGCTAAAAAAAAAACTTATTTATAGGTAAAGAAAAAAAATACCTATTAGATTGGCAACCATATATATATATAATGGGTAGGTATTTTTTCTTTAGCCGTTGGATCACCATTAGATGGTGATCCAATGGCTATAATGAAGTGCATGAAAAGACGTTCTTCATTAATGCTCTTTCTCTTTCTTACTTTTTATAATAAAAAAGTGTACATGCTAAATTTTTATTGGCCAAATTGATACCTATACATAGGTAAAAAAAAAAAATACCTACTGGATTGATGCCTATATATATATATATATAGATAAAAGGGGTTCTATAATAGTTTTATTGTGGTTTAGAATTATGTTTCTTGACACTATTTTTTTGTTTTCTACAATTTAGATTTGGCGGATTGGTGCCTATATATATATATATATAGATAAAAGCGGTTCTATAATAGTTTTATTGTCGGTTTAGAATTATGTTTCTTGATACGTAATTATCCACTATTTTTTTGTTTTCTACTATTTAGATTTGGCGGTGTTTTGTTTCATCTTAAATTAGGAGTCTTAATTATAAATACTAATTAATGTATGGTCTCAAAGCAACCACGGCGTCTAGTCATATTATAATTATTTAAGTATATTAGGAATAGAAAAAGTTTAATTCTTAATTTTTTTTTTATTTATAAAAGAAAACAAAAAAGGTTGTTTACTAATCCCTATTAGAAATGTATGAATAGTAAAACTAAACAACTCATAATTACTCACTTGAGAAATATTTTGATATATTATTATTTTTCATGATAAGGACTGTTAATTGAGAAATTAGTATGTGAGTAAATAGAAAAATAAGAAAAAGGAGGAGGTTTTTGGCAAAAATTATTCATCTAAATAACAAAAAAATTTCGTTACAGTGACCAATAATTGTATAAACACCACAAACTGCAGTAGAGAGATCATCTGGTTAATAATTGAATCTTATTAATAACTAATTGAAAACTTGCTATATATTTAGTTAACTATTTACCTCATCATTGATAACCACCGGCACCCCACCAATTTTTAAGAATGGTGAAATTTCAATTAAAAAAAAATAGAAAACAAAATCGATCAAAACTACACAAAATAATAATAATAATAAAAAAAGTTAAATTCTCAAATCTCTGACTAATCAAATCTCAGTTGGCAACTCGAAACGACAGATGGGGGCAAGTGTGACCATTCTCCAACCACTTAGCTATACATTCGCCATGAAACAGGCGAGTGAGCAAGGCATCCGAGCCAGCTGGGTCCCACTCGACACCTCCTTCATGCAAACCGTACACGTCATCACCACGTCACTTGAGCGAAGCTGATGCTCGTCGTCGTATATGTGAACACCTCCGTTGCTACTACTTAGACTAATAGTAATCGAACCTTTCAATTACTCTGTGAGCCTATAAATAAATAAAAGTGATCTAATAGTTTTGTTGTTAAATTAGGATTATATAAATAAAAGTGTCTCGTAGTTTTGGTGTCCGATTTCAATCTAAATAAGGACTCTTTACGTAGTTGTGGCTGTGTTCCTCTTTTTTATTTATTTATTTATTTTTTTAAGGACTGTTAAGTCAAACAACTTACAAGTAAGGGTACGTAGTGTTACGAGAAATTTTTTTCTTTTTTGTGGGGAACGAGTTTTTTTTTTTTTTGGTAAGAACTATTAGTTGAGAAATTAGCGTAAAGAGTGAATGAATTAATTAATTCGAGTGATTTTGTTTCCTTTTTTGAATTCTCTATCATCATCAGTAAGCTTTATATTAGTCTCTTCTCCATCATGCGCGTGAGTCTCTTGAAAACTAAATTAAAGAAAAATAGGTTGAAATTTACGTCTATGAATTTTCCACTCTCAATAAAGTACTGATCAATTATATAATGAGAGAAGATTCTTCCCCAATAACTTACGGGATTCTGATTTATTTGCCGCTACAAATCAAACACATACTGTTATTTCCCAAAAACGAGTTTTTTTTTTTTTGTTTTTTCAAATCTTAACTTTTAAATATGTGATTGAGTTTTAATGAAACTTTTATTTTGTCCGTAATACATTTTATAATGAAAACTCTCAAATCATAAACTAAATAGAAATGTTAAAACACATTTTCTAGTCTCATAATTTGGCACATGAATCTTATTATTTAATTTAATATTTTAATAATATAATAAATTATGATAAAATCCACGTATAAGACTGAATTTGATACTGAATCTGAGAGAATATAAAAAGAAAAAATACTGCTAGCATTCATTTGAACTAAAATATTATTTACAAAATAAGTTTTTCATAGGTAGAAAGTTGAATTCAAAAGAAAAATACATGATTTTAGTCGAACTGAGCCTTGTTGTCATAATTTCCGAAAAAAATCTCTATTGACTCAGACCGGCCGAGTCGAGTTCAACTAAATTCGGCAAGAGTATTTAGGGGTTTTTTTTGCGCCATGTCATAAAAAAAAAGATATAAATAAACTGAAAGAAAATTTAAAAAAAGGAAGAGGTTATTCAGCAAAGATTGGGTTAGGAGAAGTGGTAATTTATCTAAATAACAAAAATATTTCGTTACAGTGACCAATATTTTATAAACAGCTCAAACTGCTGTAGAGATCGTTTTATTAATGGTTAAGATACACTAAAAAATTCCTGTAGAGACATAATCTTTTTTTCTTATTTTTTTTTAAGTGTTGTAGGGAGAGAATTTATTATAATAACGAATAAAGAAATTGCTATTGTGTTAACTATTTACGACATCATTGATAACCAGCCGACTAAGTTTTAGGCCGAGAAACAATGGTGAAAAAGGAAAAGGAAAATTTGAATAAAAAATGACTACTTAAGTGAATAATAAAAAAAACCAAAAAGCTCAATCACAGAGTTAGCAATTTTAAATTTTTCAAAAGAAGAAGACAAAAAATAGATCACAAATACAAAAATGACAAATTGTGAATTACCATAATTTTCTAAAAAAAGAAGATAACAAAGATAACCATCAAATAATTATTTTCACATGATACTGGATTATGTTTTGGTTGCTAAATTATGATTCCAACATTAAATAAGATTTATGCTCATTAAAAAAAAAATAAGTCCACCCACATTATTACAAATCTAAATCTAAACAAAATTTATCAGATTCAAGATCTAGAAAATAAAATTAAAAACTCACATAAGTCAAAATCAAACTCACATAAGTCAAAATCAAGGATCAACTGATACGAAATTTACATCAATGTAGTATTATAACCAAATCTAAATATGAATTTATTAAAAAAAATCTCATCTCTGAAAGAGATTTCAGAGATCATAAAAGATAGAAAAAAAGAAAAAAAGGTGCGAGAAGAAAATTAAAGCACTTTCTCCCTGATTTATTGTGAGAGCCACGACAAAAAATCTTTTCAAAAAAGAATAGGAATAAAGGAGGTTATGGTTTTTTTGACGGAAAGGAAAAATAAATTGATCACGAGTACACAAAATAAAATGAAATAAAATAAAATAAAGAGAGCCACGACAAAAATCTTTTCAAAAAAGAATAGGAATAAAGGAGGTTATGGTTTTTTTGACGGAAAGGAAAAATAAATTGATCACGAGTACACAAAATAAAATGAAATAAAATAAAATAAAGAGAGCCACGACAAAAATCTTTTCAAAAAAGAATAGGAATAAAGGAGGTTATGGTTTTTTTGACGGAAAGGAAAAATAAATTGATCACGAGTACACAAAATAAAATGAAATAAAATAAAATAAAGAGAGTTAAATCCTCTCGAGATCTACTAAATTAAATCTCAGTTGGCAATTGGAAACGACAGATGGGCAAGTATGACCATTCTCCAACCACCTAACAATACAACTTCCGTGAAAGACATGAGAGCAAGGCAACCGAGTCAGCTGGGTCCCACTCAACACCTCCTCCATGCAAATCGTACACGTCATCACGTCACTTGAGCAAACGACGTCGTCGTCGTCGTATGTAAACTTCTCCAACGCCTCCACCGAAGCTTTAGTCGCCGGAGCCGCCCTCATCACGGCCGCCTCCGCCGCTGTCTCCCTCAGAAACCGTTCAAGATATATCTCTTGACCAAACCTAAACTGAGTCTGACGTCCCCAACGTCGAATCTCAGCGGAGTGCTCCGTGATCCATTCCCTTAACCGACTCGGAATTGTGAATGTGACCCGCTTCTCTATCGTGACCCGCATGCGGAACCTCGTCCGACCCGTATCTGACCCGGACCGAACCATCCGGGTCGCAAACTCGGAAACCTTGCTGACCACGCCGTCACGGCCACCGTTCAGCCGCGCTGCGGAACCTTCGTCAGTGCGGCGGGGATTCCCCCAGTACATATTATCTAAGGGAAAGGGTATGTGTACGGCGCCTAACATGGCGGAAACGACGTCGTCCGAAACAACCGGGTCGGTCGACCCGAATTGGTCCGGTGGTGGTGGTGGTGGTAGTACTGGGCAGTTGGATTCATGCGTGGAATCGTGACTGGTGACGTGGACTCCGCCATAAGTGTCAGCGTGGTACCTCTGTAAGACATGAAAAACGACAGTGAGTACTGGGGATGCATCCCTTTGGTCTTCTCCTAAACCGAACGACGTCGTCGTATCTTCTTCCTCTTCTGCGTAGACTTTTATATGAAATCTGCTGTTAAAATTTAATGTACCCATTATTCTTAGCGTTAATTACTACGACTAAAACTAATAGTAATGGAACCTTTTAATTACTCTCTGTGTTTATAAAAACAAAGTCTCATAGTTTTATTGTTAGACTAGGATTATATAAATAAAAGTCTCGTAGTTTTGGCCTTGTTTCCTATTTCCACCGCCTTGTATCCTATTTTAATCTAAATAAGTACTTTAAGTAGTTAAGGTTGTGGTTTTTTTTTTTTTTTTTTTTTGGTGAATTGATTTCATAAAACAAAGTGTCAAATTTGGCATTCTGGTTTGTGTTCAAATGATTTATTTTTATCTGGGTTTTGATATTTTTAGCAATCTTGTTAGGTGGAGTGATGGAAATGGGTACCACTCAAAATGGTATTATGTGGTTCTTCAGGGATAAGGGTTTTGATGATAAGAGTATCAATGACATGTTCAAAAAATGCAAGCGTCTTGAATGTGTGGAAAAGGAAAGGGCCTCTGAGAACTGGGCTTACTTGAAAAGTGTAGGTNTTTTAACTTTTTTTTTTTTTTTTCCAAATAAATTAGGAGTCTTAATTTTAAACGGAGGGTAATTCAAAAGGGCTAAAAGGGATCGCTGATATAATATAGTTTTTATCCATGTTGGGTTATTTTTTCCTCCATTTCCTTTATTAGAAATCGTTCGTTTGTTGACTACATAATGAATATTTTATAATTCGATTTCCATATCGATTAGTTATGTGATCAACAACTGGAGTCCTAAATATTTTGATTAAAAAGAAATTAATTACTAATATTATTATAATATCATTACACTTGCGTTTTACTCATAATAATAAACATAAAAGTTTTTAAAATAATAGAAATGTTAATTAGTTTACTTACCCCATAGGATAATGACACAAAAAAAAAATACTATAAAATTTGAGTTTTAACGCCTATAATTAGTTTACTTACCTTATAATATTATCATAGTGAGGGATAATTATATTCTTATACTTTGCATTTTGATTGTTTATTCAGTTTATATTATGTGTTTTGGTTATTATCAATATTGACTTTTAAATTTAGAATTTGTAACAAATTTATACTCTTTTTGAGCATACACCAATTTTAACCATTATGTTTACCAAAATATCCTTAAAAATGAAAATATAAAGTTTTTAAAAGAAATTTTATTTAAAACACATATAAAATTAATAAACGGTTTTATGAATAATATTTAATTTTTGTAGGTTTTTAAATTTTTTAAATTATTTTTTTAGATATTTGCTCTTTTAGCTATTTATTTTAATTAGTTTTAAATTTAAATTAAGTATTAAAATAAATATCTTTAAAGTTTAAAAAGGTATTTAGTAAACTTAAGAGTCAAAATTGATGTTTGACTCAAAAAATATATAAATTTGTTACGAGTTTCAAATTTGGAAGTTATTAATATAGATAATAATTAAAACACAAGATATAAATTGAACAGGTCAAAACGCAAGGTATAAAAATGTAATTAACCTTATAGTAATATTGAGATATTTGACTTTCACAAATTAATGTCTAAATTTTTTTTTAAACTCGCAATGTAGAGATTATAAATTAATGTTTACAATTTTCTATCAATTATTCTAAAATTTCGTTCAAAATTAATATTTCCTCTTAATTTTTCTGAAAATTTTGAACTCCACTAAGATATCTCTCTTTATTTATTTATGCTTTGCATCCATTTTCTTTCTCATTCTCTTATATTTTTTTTCCCTATCTTTCTTCTCTATTATTCATGCAAAGGTAATAAATATCTCTCCTCATATTCTTCTTCTTTTTTTTTTTTTTCTCTTCCTCTTCCTCTTCCTCATTCTTCTCTCTATTTTCTTTTTTTTTTTTCCCTGTTTTTTCTCCTCTATCTTTCACAAACTCCTTAAATAATATCTTCAAAACGGTGAACAATAATTTCTTGGAAATTAACAATTGGGCTTAGATAACAATGTTGAAAACTAAAGGGCTTCTTTTAAAAATTCTAGGGCCTAAAGTATCAAAAATTAAAAAAAATCCCAAATAGGCTAAATTTTTGAAAATTCTCTCAATGATTTAGAAAAATATCACCTTTAAAAAAATTAAAAATAATATTTTGATATATATTTAGAAAAATACCACTTTTCTTCAAAATTGGTATTTTTCAACAATACTTGAGGTAACCATTCAAGTTACATTAGGTAAATTGATTGTTTACTTAAATTATCCCATCGATTAATAAAAAGTGATATTTTTAAATATTTCTAAAAATAACATTTTTCTAATTAAAATCCAAAATTTTTCAAACAAATCTGAAATTTTTAGGTTTCTTGAAAAATTACCATAAAATTAAAATTAAAATATCACTTAGGGATAATTATTTAAAATTATAAGATTGATTACAAATCCCAAATCTTGAATGTTCATATCATTATAATATTGAATTATAACATAAATAACTTTTTCCTTTTATTTTTTTAATAATGCAACTTTTTTTTTTTTCAAAGGATATATTAAACTTAGGAATTCCATGATTTGTTGTGGGCAAATGGACCTTAACTAGGAGTATTTTCGGCCGATATGACTTTTTTTAGGAGTGTCACTAATGACCAATTCTTGCTATATTTTATATTTTATGATCATAAGTTTATGACTTTTGTAGTACGAGCCCTTAGTCACTATCAGACACTAATGTTATGACATTCCTAGAAAATTTATTGAAAATGCTCTAAAGTCATTCTACAAAGTGAAATTTGGGCTCATTCCCCACTCCCCATTTTCCCTACATTTCACCTAATAGCCACTTTTTCATTTTATTAGTTTCAAACTAAAAGTATCAAAATAGGTGAGTCAGCCCACCCAAAATGGGCTTGGGAGGAAGAACGAGTTGGGTCGTCTAAGAAAACAGGCCGAGCCAGATTAGCCTAGAATTTTAGAATGGAGCTCAACTCGGCCTGTAGACCCGTCGGGTCCTTAGGTGGGCCGGGCCGCCCCCTTCTTGGCCCTAAATTAAAAGCTTAAATAAAATCTAAAAAAATGGGATTATTATTTGTATAATTAGTTAAAATTATTATAAATTTAGAATAAAATAAATAATATGTTATATTTTTTTCATATTGATAAAAATTTAAAAATAATTTATAAGTAGAATAGTTGATAAAAAAAGTTTAAGTATTAGAAAATTATTTAAAATTAGATTGAATTTTGAAATTATAAAAAAAAAAAAGTGAGGATATGTATATTTACAAGTATTAGAAAACTTTTTATATTTAAATTTATTTAAAAAAATTATTTTTTGTCGGCTGGGCTGAGCCCATATAGGCTAAATTGATGGACCAAGCCAGCGGGTCTAGACATGTAGTACAACCCAGCCTGCCCAACCCTATCCTATGAAGGCCGTGCTGGGTCGGGCTAGCTTTCGGTCTATAATGACAGGACGCAGATCAGCCCGTTTTGATACTTTTATTTCAAATGTATATTTTTTAGTATATATTTCATATACAAAATATATATGATATATATATATATATTACTGCATAAATAAATACATATGGTATATTTCACGTATAAAATACATATGATATATATTATTGTATAATTATATACATATGGCATACGATATTATAAAATGTATATTGTTCTTATGCATACTTTTTATAAATGTAATATATTTATATATCAAGATATAAATTTTATTCCTAAAATACATATATTGTATACATTTCTCCAAAAGCCAGTAGAAAAACAAGAATGAAGCTAACAATAAGATATATGTGTAATTATGCTTGGAAAATGGGAATTTATTGACTTTTTCTCAAATTGAAAAGTTTGGTTCATAATACTAAGGGTTAATAGCAAAATAATTGAATATTAGGTTTATAATTAAAAAAATACACATTTTTTAAACGTTGTAGCGAAATGACAAACTATATATAAAATATGATTTATTCGAATATTAGTTACTTTTTACATATAAGCTTAGTTAAGGTTATATGTATTGTATTCATATTCTATTTATATCTTGCATTATGAATATAATCAAAGATTATATTCAGATTTAAAATTATCTTCATAACTTTTTAGATTAAAACACTAGTAATATTCTTTAAGAATTTAAAATTTTAAATAAAATGAAACTTAAAATTATAAATAAAAGTAAAAACAAAAACAAAAGAACTCTATAGTGTTTTGGATTTTTTATAATTTGAATAAATTTTAGATGAATTTATATTCTAAAGAGTATTTGGATAAATTCATAAGTCATAATTAGTGATAATTTTGTTACAAAATTTTAAATTGAAATACAATATTTATAATATGGTGAAAGTTGTTATTTGGAAGATTTTTAGTATATTTCCTTTTAATTTTTTGTAGTGCATAATGGCACAAGTGGTTCATAGAGTATCCAATCTGTGATAATTTGATTCTTAAAGTTTTAATTATAATAAACAAGTTTATAAATTTTTTAATTTATAATAATTTAATTTTTGAATTATCTAAATTGTGATATATTGTTAAATTTTTGACTAGAACCACACGTGAAGAGCACATGGTGGCATATGAAATCTGAAAGTATATTTAAAAGATAATCAAATAATTTTAAGCATAAAAATAAATAATTATAAAAAAAATTTCATAAATATCTAACTCTAAAATCCTTAACAAAGGCAAAAAATACATTTTTTTTGTCTTCTCTCAAAATTTTTTTATTTAATTTATTTTCGTCAAAATATATTTTCAGATGCTACAACTTGCTACTCAATTATGTTTTTTGTCAGAAATTTAATAATAGGTTAAAAATTAAATTATTATAAATTAAAAAAATTTGAAACTTAATTATTATAACTAAAACTTTGATAATCAAATTGACACAAATGTGATAGTTCGGTGTGCACGAACCGAACTATATCCAAAACTTTCTTCTTCTTCCCTTTTTTTTTTTTTTTTTTCCCCAAAAAAGTGCCCTCATCTTTGGTCAAATATATATTCTGCCGTCACACTCGAGCTTAATTTTCGTTTCTCACACTCCAGCCATGACAATGAATGCCTTCTCCTTCTCAAAACCTTATTTTCTTCTCAAATCCAAGCAAAACCTTTTCTCTTCTCCATCCCCTCCAACGATTCAAATCCAGCCAAGAAGAAAGCCCCTCAGCCATGGCTTCCTTCAGAGCCCGAAAACCATGGTGGGTCTACTCGGAACCGGTTTGACACTGACCCTTATGGGACCCGCTTCAGCTTCCGAGTTACCATATCTGGGTTCTTTCCAACTCAGTGAGCCCTCCAATGCCCTCTCTCTTCCCACCTGGGCCGTACACGTTTCCAGTGTGGTTGAATGGTGAGCATTTTTCGCCTTATCTTTGGTATTTTCTGTTTATTTATTTATTTTCATTTACGTAGTTTGTGTTCTGAAGTTTGAAAATTTTGAATCTAGCCTTAGTGTGTTAACCAAATGGTATAATTTTGTTTTTTATAAAAGGATTACGGCAATGGCTTTGGTATGGCAATATGGTGAAATATCTGGGAATGAATCATGGAAGGGGCTTTCTTGGGGTATGGTGAGTTATTAATTCTAATCTAAGTGTTGAAAAGCTTTGCGATTTTCCATTAGATTTGGGTATTTGATTATCACTGGTAATTAGTAATAAAAAATGAAGCCTTATTTAGAGCTTTCCTGGTTAGTTTCGCTCTACTTATTGTTATTGATAATAATCTTATTGATTGGTTTAGGTACCACTGCTAGGTGGAGCATTTTGCGCGTGCACATGGCACTTCTTTTATAACTCTGAGTCTCTTGAGGTAACAAGGCTCAATGCTCTTTTGTATGTACATATTGCCTTTGTGTGTTCTAAAACGCGTTCACTTATCTATAGTTTGTACATGAAGACGTCTTACTGTCCCTGATATTTACTTCTTACAAAAACTTATAGAGGATAGTAAATTTTGAAGAGAACTGCATTTTAATGACAAATTGGACATAAATAGATGATTAAATGATGAATTGAGTTTGGTTTATTTGAAATTACTCAGCATTCTCTTTTTGGCAATTACCTTAACTTGTCCCTAATTATAAGCTTATCTTGTGTTTCATCTCATATATTAATGATTGCAAATGCATCCGTCCACTTATGGCGAGAATGAGATTGGAGATGGGTTGCCCTCAAAAATGACTTTGGTGATATCTTTCTGTGTTGCAGGTATTGGTTGCTCTTCAAGCAGCTCTGACGGTTTTAGGCAATGCTACAATGTGTTTTGCTGCATTTCGGATATACAAATCGTCAGAAGAGCGCTCCAAGAATCTATGAAGTTTATGTTTATATTTGCCAAAACACAAGTATATATGGATTAATGTCAGTTTTCACTGCGTTCTTTCAAATGGATAGGTAATTAAGACCTTGACATGGCACTTATCTTTGAGGATAAAAAAGCATAAGTTTCTCAAGAAGGGTGCTTCTATATGTGTCCTTGCAGGAAAAAGGACGTAGCAGGAAGCGTCCTCTTAACTATGTGAATAGGTTAATGGCTAGAAGCTGAGAAATTCAGCTTTCATCCTCATCCAAAAGGAGGCACCTTTCTCTTGTTTTGCTACATGTGCAATGTTTGAAGGAGTCTTACTGTCATAAACCCGCTCTTTTGGAGCCTTCTCAATCCATTTAGCATTGTAATCACCTTTCTTTCGTTTGGGTGCTAATGTTTTGCACAGTGTTTATGATCAATAAATTCTACCTTCTGTGCCAAGTGTACGTTCCAAGCTGGAGGGTTCATCTGAAGCCTCTCTCTCTCTCTCTCTCTCTCTCTCTATCTATCTATCTATATACATATATATATATGTGTGTGTGTGTGTGTGTGTTTGTGTATACCATTTTGTTATTTTCACTTTGGTTAATGATAATAAATAGCTCCATCTGTAGAGTTCCTCAACCTCTTTTTGTCCATGTGCATTGCAGTCGTTTGGTTTGTGTACTTTCCCTGGCCATGTCTTCATATATTATTGCTATTTTGACTTATAGGTGATGAAGCTGAAATATCCACGGGTATTGATTTTTCGATGAAGACAAAAACTAATTACAGGAGGCCATTACAACATTGTGGTTTAACACTGCAGCATTATCTGAATACTGCGTGAATTTCGTGACTTGATTTTGCTTATTTATAATCAGATCTCTGTTTTTTAAATTTGAGTCGGATAAAGCCTGTTGGGGCTGATTTGTTCACTGGAGAAAGTTACTGGCAAGTGTGAATGGACGAAATACTCCCAGGGCAAGAAAGAAAAATATTAGTTACTTTTCTGCCCTTAAAAACAGATTTTGAGTACTTTAGAAATGTACTTTCAAATGCAGCATATATTTATATATATATATATATATATGTTTATAAATATTTATGTATATCAATGGCAGTATGGTTGTCAAAAACCACGCAGGAAAGAGGAAACACGTACAGCTTATAATACACCACACCTTTAATATATATCTTCCTCTACCACAGTTTTTTTTTTTTCCTTTTATTTTTAAGCTTCATCATAAAATTTAACAACAAACTATTGCAAGTGAAAATATGCATGAAACATTAAATATAAATTTATGACATAAACCTAGTGCGTGGATGCATACATATTATATATATATATATATATATATGTATGCTTTCTTATTCTATCGCTAGATAGAGACAGAGAGAAGCTGAGGGAAGGGCTCTAGTTAATGCTTGTGAAGAAGAACAAAAAGGGAGGTGGAGTAGCGATCTAAATTGGGAAACTTGTTCTGCAACTCAGACAACAATGCCAGGTTCTCTTGGTGGAGTAGATTAGCGGCCTTTTTAAGCTTCTCGTTCTCTTCAATGATGCTTTGGTTCTCCAAATATAGCTTCAAATTCATTAGTTCCATAACCGCAGACCCCATCTTTTGCTGATGATTATGACATAATCTTCTCCTGCTAATTTAAACGACTTAATTAATCCTTAGCGATATATTTTGACAAACACAATAACTTACATGCATGCATATACATGATATATACAAGGTATTAGCTATTGTTACAGACTAAAATAAATGTAGATACAAAATTGTATATATATACCTGGTAAGCCTGTGAACTTGGAGATTTGATCGCTTTGATCTTTTAGAAGAGTAAAAAATAGTAGATGGTGATTTCTCTGTTGCGCTGATACACATCTTGGTTCAACTTCTAAGAAGAAAAGAGTATGACTCAGTACTATACTTTAGAGAAGAGTGCAGGGACACGAGCTTTTTATAGAGTATACGAGCTTATATATTCTATTTTCGTAACGTCTGTTAGGCTCGGCAGAGAGAGAGAGAGAGAGAGAGGGGGAGAGAGAGAGAGAGGTTTCTCTTCTTGTAATCATGGCAGACGTAGTCATGATTGCATAAAGGAAAACCAGGCACCCACGTTGATATACGAGGAAAAAAGCCTTTGAAGATGGGCGCGTGTATATATATATATAGGTTCCAATTCAATAGGTTTTTTTTTTAAGCCGTTGGATCACCATTAGGTGATCTAATGGTGATCTAATGACTATAATGAAGTACAT
>JXTB01000159.1:196726-218782 GCA_002914805.1 Parasponia andersonii | reverse complement strand
AATTAGGCCCAGTAGCAGTTTGAAAGGATGAATTATTTTTTTCAGTTTTTTGGTTTACAGCAATTTTTACTGTTAAGTTTAAAATCAACCCTTGAATTTTCCAAACCAGATTATGTTTGTCTGTTATCTAGTTGATTTTTTTTAACTAATTGGTTTGGTTTTTTTTTTTTTAACTGATTGGTTGAGGTCTGACTACTAATTGGTTAAGTTTTGTCAATTTATTGCTTTGAGTTTTATTTACTAATTGGTTAAGGTTTAAAGAAATAATAGTGTACTTTTTATTAAAAACAAAAAAATTACTATATTTCTGAACATATTTATTCAATTGCTATATGACAATATTTTTAGAATTGCTATTTACAAAAGAACCACACTAAAAATGGGGTAGCTTTCTAGTCACTCTAGTTTGCCCAGATCTATTTTACAGCCCAAGATTTGGATATCACGACAAAATGGACCTGTAAGTCCCTTTAACAAGCCCAAAACAGAATCTACGTCATCTTTCCTGTCGTTGCCTCATGGATGACGTACGATTGGAAAATGCCCCGGTTCAGCGGGTCGTACTTGCCGACTCTTTTTGTAGCGAACCGGGTTCGCCGTACCCTCTTCACCTCGGGAACAGGTGAAAGTTATTATTACTATTATTATTTAAAAAAAGAAAAAGACGCTTCGGTGCTTTTTTGTTCCACTATCAGTTGTTTTTTTTTTTTAAAAAATTGGCCAATTACGCTCCTGGGGCCCACTTTGCCTTCCAGATCCTCAGATTAGGCCACGATGACGTCACGACAAGACAAAGAACAACCAATCGGACAGCTAGCAAAAGTGAGGTGCATGATAGTACAATGTACCTGAGGTATACACTGACTTGAAATAACTGGGGGTGCCGTGGAAATAACATAAACCAGGGGTGAGGTGACTCTAGTAATATTGCTGAACCAATCGCCACCGTTTCCAGCTTTTTGAGCCAGAGATAATCTCCACCGTCCGATTAATTTCAGATATGAAAATCCAGTTTTCTTATTTTTAATTTAATTTGAATTTTTCAACAAGATAAAATTACAGAAGAACACCAGAGCCTTAGGGCTACTAGTGACCAGCAAGGGACCACAGGTGGAGGGTATTTTAGTCATTTCGAAGTTTGTAATAGTTCCCGACTTCTTTGACTTGTGTATCAATTTATATTCTCTCTATAATACCGACCCGTTTCTCTGTTGAACTTTATCGCTATCATCGTCTTATGACCGTGGCGGTTTCAATTTTTCCGAGAAAATTGAAAACTTTCCCGAGAAAATTTTGTAATTTTTTTTTTCCTTCCGATCGATCAATCCGGAAGATCATCATGAGTACTTCGGAGCAAAACAACGGCACGAGCTACCAGCCTTCGGAGCCGAAGCCGTGCGCCAACAACTGCGGCTTCTTCGGCTCAGCCGCTACTATGAACCTCTGCTCCAAATGCTTCAGAGGTCTACGAGTCGTGGAAGAGCAGGCGGCTTCGGCTAAGGCCGCCGTGGAGAAGTCTTTCAATCCGAAACCGTCACAAGAGGGATCGGAGGAGACGACCAACGATCGTGATCAGGCGGTGGCGGTGGCGTCGGCGGTTGATTCCGCCGCACCGGAGGAGCCTTTGGTGGAGGCGGCTCCGTCGTGTGCGGCGGCGAACCGGTGCTCGAGCTGTAATCGTAAGCTCGGTCTGACCGGGTTCGTCTGCAAGTGCGGGAGTACGTTTTGTGGGACCCATCGGTACCCAGAGAAACACAAGTGCGCGTTCGACTTCAAGCGCGCTGGGCGCGTGGCCATCGCTAAAGCGAATCCCGTAGTGAAGGCTGATAAAATTGGGAGGTTCTGATTTTCTATGACCTGAATATTAATGAAATTTCTGGATTTTTTTTTTTATTTTAAAATTTGATTTTAATTTTAATTTTGATGGGTAGGGTTTAATGGGGATTTTCCGAAAATGCATCGAGTTGAATTGGGTTGGGTTGGGTTGGGTTGGGTTGGTAGGGACGTTGGGTTGCATGGGTGGGATTGGAGGTTGGGGTTTGTTTGGTTTTATTCAATAATAATTCGGAATGACTCTTGGCAATGGTTTGTTTCGATTATGAATATATCGACTAATTTCTGAACTTTAATCTGTTTCATTTTTCTTAATCTTCATATTATCTTGTATTGTTTTTCATTTGAAAATTGAAATCGTTTTCACCATGATATGCAACCTTTTGTATATTGCTAAAAGGGTCGATATATTTGGCTTTCCACAAAAAAAAAAAAAAAATATATTTGCCTTAAGGGGAAAGTGGCTACCTTTTTGGACCAAATAATAAAATATCTATAAATGCCGGAGCGTAACTTATTCGAAATTGACTAATGACAAACGAATGTCTCTCTCCCTCTTTCTTTCTTTTTTTTTTTTTTTTCCGAATAAGAATAAGATGAATGTGTTTGAAATAGTCAACATTTGGTAGGATTATTAAACCTGATCTTGTGGGCTAAGGTTCCACTCTCCAGTTGTATATATATATAATCCCTTATGTAGAAAGAAATTAAGGGAGAGCTTCCTGGCTAGTGGCTATATGGGCTTCTTGAATATTTAGAAATTGGTCATAGTTGTTATTTAATAATTAATAAGGCTTTATGCATCTTCCAATAAAGGGTCTTTTCATTACCGTTCCTTAATCCTCAACCTTGCTTATGCATGCTTATTATTAGGTCCCCTTATGGAGTCATTGTATTTCTTGACCAGTTCTTATATTCCATATAGCAGGTACAACACGTGGTCACTCTTCAAATCTCTCTCTCTCTACATATATATATAACTATTCCTTACCCGAAAAAGAAAAGAAAAGAAAATAGAATAATAGTGGTAATAATAATAATGCTGTCGCGTGGAATAAGTCTCAGTAAGTTTGTCTTCATAGTAAATTGTCATATTAAGCATGTCATAATCGCCAGTCACTCTTTTTCTTAACATAGTCTTAAATTCGAATACACACAATCATATTTTTCTTATCATTATTTTATTTTAAAGATTGTAGCTTGTTAATCTACTACGGCCGCAAATTAAGATCGTCATTCTCTTTTGTCTCACTTAATTGTAGTTCATTCACTATGTTTATGATTAGGTTGTGCACAACCGTAGGTTAACGTCTTTTTTTTCACAAACAAAGGTTCTTGGGAAAGGCTTGGAGCACTTTATCTTAATGTTAGTATATGGTTACCACTCTCCTTTTTCTTTTCTTTTTTTTTTTTTTTTTAAATGAGTGCACCTCCTCAAAGGAGGATTATTATAAAAGCAGAGATCAAACCAAACTTATAAAATGGTACATCCTAAATAGTCCTTATTAACTCATAGACAAAGAGCGCAAGGAACAAAAGACCACTAGATCCTACCGAGATTTCTACTCAAAGAGAAGCTAATTTATCTGCACAAAAATTAGTTTCATACATAAAAAAAAAAAAATTGAATTGTTATACACCTAGACAACGCAAGGACTTTTTGACAATTGTTGAGTATTCGCCCAAGGAATGTCACAAGATCCCGAATCCAATAAATTAACAACAATCAAAGAAAAACTCTCTACCTAAAGCTTATGCCAACCCTCTAGCATTCACCATAGACCATAATTCAGTTTCAATGCAAACATTTTACCCAAAGATACTACACTCGCTCGGTGTCGAGTGGGAACACTTATTTATTTATTTATTTATTATTTTTTTTTTTTTTGCCTTTTTTTCCCCGAAGTATAGTGAACGGTTGAGATCTTCTCAAAACGTATGTCATATTCTAAGTAAACCATACTTGTTCTTTTGTGATCGATCTGGTATTATATATTCCAACATAAATGTTTTCAAGTATGAATTAAGGTGAGGAAGTTATACTTGGACCTACTATTTTTCTAAAGGGCCTGTGAACTTGATTCTGAGCTAGCCCATATTTGTGTCCAAAACCATATCGACAATGGCTTACAAAATTGATTACTAATTGCGGCCTTTTTTTGCATAAAATAAGATTCTAAGATGCAAATAAAAATTCATAGCTATGAAAGAGAGAGTAGTTGCAGAGGAGTTGTTTTCAATAATGTTGTCTGTGACCTAATTAAATTTTTGGCTCTGGTTACTTTGGGTTAGGTAAAAGAAAAAAAAAGTTGGAGATTGGGTCATATAGTTTGCGTGTATCTAAAATTAGGTGCACATGTGTTGGAAGGACACATGGGACACGAGAAGTATTTACTGACTAGTTACATTATAGGCACAGAACCTCAAAAAGCTTTCACAATAATATTTCTAGATTCACAAATATGTGTACACCTGGCCATATTAGGCAACGACTTGTTTAATTATTAATTAGTTGAATGGACTTGAATTCCAATGTTTTTATGCGGTGTACTATATGGTACTCATCTTTTGCATTCAATATATGTTGTTTACAATATGACTAATTACCAAAGAATATTGTATATAGAACCAGTTCGGTATTAGTGTATTGTGTGGCAGTTGTGCTGTGGTTTACCTGTAGTTATACTGTGAGCAAGCAAAAAGCATCTGTAGGAACAAAAGTTTTTAGGCGTTTGTTAAATTTAATTTATAAAATTATTGTGTTATCTAAAAATAATATCCAAATGTTCGGTGAATTATAAGTTATGTGTATTGTAAAATAATATTTTAAATAATTTAAACAATTTGTATTATAAAAACAGAATCAAGTTTGAAAAGTAATTTTTATTTTAAATTTTATCTAAATTAACAGTTATATAGCAACTTTGAAAATCTGTTCACCAAAAATAGGAACTTGCCAAACGCCTTGCAATCTTAATTTTTTTGCGAACCGTTTTTAAAAGCTAAGAGCAACAACCATGATCAATCCTAAATAAACCCATAATTACTTATACAAATTAGGTTTATTAAGTTCTGATTGTGATTTTTAGGTTCTAACTCAGCATTAATCAAGTATGAGGGGGAAAAATGAAGGTGCCAGTCTTTCTTTGGCGTGGAAAATTACATAAATTTCACAATCTAAATATAAATGATAACACTTATTTTTCATTGTTTTCAAAGTAAGACTAGCTAAAAGTGTGTATTGTGTGTATGGATTAGTACAAGTACAAGGTCCCCATTGCTTGTTCCAACTTGTGGCTTAAAACACACTGCCCATTACTCTTGTATCTGCCTATGCCACTCTGCTCCTAATTAGGGCAATCCCTCTCCGAATGCTAAACTCAACCGTACTAATTAAGTTTCTCTGACCAGCTTCAAGTGGAGGATATATTATATGCCACATGAAGCTTCATAGGAATTGATTCTAATTAATTTTCTTAATCTTTTGAATAAATGGTATAATTAATCAATTTTATTGCAATATTAAGTAGTTAATGTTCGTATTCTTAATTAAGGTAGTAACTGTCTCAATCTTAGAGGTTCTTTGAGCCTTTTATTTATTTATTTATTTTGGGAGGATTGTAAGTCTTCAACTATATATGAAGCCACATGGTTTGCCTAGACCTCAGTTGCTAAAACGATGTATGATTGATCAACTAATAACTTGATATATTAGCTAGAAAGCACCATATTGATTATCTTCCGCAACAATTCATGTGAAATTAGGTGTGAGCAACAATATTAAAATGTTTGTGTATATATGTATATATGACAATTTAAGGTTTATATCGTATGTATATATGATCATGCTCTACTTCTAAACACATTTTTGAGGACCACTGACCTGAACTTTGGAACTTTTTAAAGTGACTTATCCTTATCAAGCAAAGAGAAAGTAAGGAAAGACAAAAGATACCCTAAAGGCCCACCATGGTGGAGAACACTGCCTTCTCCCTCTCTCAAAATCTAACTTTAATTTGATTTTGCATTCAAACATCGCTAATCATCATATTGTGGTGGTTATTTATATATGGTCCTCTTCATCAATTTGAGGACATGAACTTTCTTTCTCTCTTTCCTCATTCCCTAGGCTTCCCGCCTTTTAGAAACTAAAATGAAATACAACATTACTTCCCATATTTCCCCATCGCAAAGAGAATATATATAATTGAACTGATAATCATGATGTCATGAGAAATTCAATATATAGACAGCTCAATATGTAACCATGTTCATCTCTCTTTTCCTTTTTTTGTAAAAAAAAAAAAAAAGAAAATTAATTTTGTGGGTGGCTGCTGAAAATCATGGTTATCTCATTGGACTATATTGTACTAATGCACAGTGGTCCCTGGCTAATGACCCATTAGATAAATTTATTAATTAGTGCAAATATATGTGTACGTATGAATCTTTCCTTTTATTGCATGTAGTTGTCACTTTTTGATCATGTCCCATTTCTCAATTTGTGATATTTCCACCATTTTAATTTCTTGTCTTTGGTTCTTATGGCTATAGAGATATACGCATGTGTTCTAATTATACATATACAAGTTTGTAAATAGTTAGTTTGTCTTCGTAATGCTCACGTGGTGTGATGTAACTAAGCTATAACTTAGGTCCGGGTTTTGTAGAATTCCGTGTTGCTACATATTGTTCAGCAACATCTTTCACTTTCTATGAATTAATAGAGCTTAATTATCGGCGAGGATTATTTTATTGACGTTAAGCAAGCAATTAAAACTCATGTTAATTCGTTTAATTAGAGAATCAGTGGAACTAAATGTGCTATTGTATAATTATATATGAGAAATTTTATTAAACTTTCTCCATTATACTTTTAAGTGGAAAATAACAGCTTCTAATGTTTTTCTAAAAAGATATTCCATTTGGACCAAAACAGACCAAAATACCAATCTAGAGTTAAATAGCCTTTTAAAGTGAAAAACCAGATTCGAGTCCAATAATTTGAGTGAAAAACAGTTAATAAATACAATCAAGTGCTGAAGCATTTACATTGCCTTCAAACCTGATTTTTATGCTTTCAAAGAAAAAAAAGAACCTGATTTTTATTAAGTTTCAAGATGTTTTAAGATGATTTAAGCCTTCAAAATATTTCTTATGATTTGGTTTGTGTAAATTTTATATAGATCTGCAACAAGGATTGAGAATTTTCAATTAATATTAAATGATGTCTTTTCGATGAAGTTTTGTCAAATCTATCTTCCAAAGTTTGTGTCAGGAATTATCGAATGATAATCAATAAAAGAATGAAAAAAAAACGCACAGAGTTAAGTTGAAAATCATAATTAGAAATAAATCATTAAAAAATGAGAAAATTTCACTACATCGAAAATAAGATACAGAAGATAAAATATTATATAGTCAAAACTAAAATATATAAAATTTCAAAACTCTAAATTATATATGTGTACGGATGAAAAACGACACAACAAAACATTCTCTATCTCCGTCTAATAAAATACTGCCTTATCTCTCTATTTCTATCACAAATCTCAAAATTCTCACAATTACAAAATACCACATATATTGTACTGCAAAATTTCGGATTAGAACATAATTTAAGTCACCAACTCTAACGTGGATAGAAATTTCATCGCTGAATATTAATAGAGATTTCCAATTACCAGCTTCTGAGGCAGTACTGCCTACTTGATCTGAAGGAGTCCCATTACTCTAATTTGTAACTAGGCTGCAAATTCTGTGTGAGAATATAATCTAGGAAAATTACCACACACAAGATATGTATGTACATATCTATACATATATATATTTATATATATATATATGGGACTGAACAAGCATGCATATGATAAATAGCATTTGAAAGATTTGATTGTACCACTCAGTTTCTTTCTAGTGTTACGGATCATGAAATACATAGAATGTGGTACAATATTTCCTCTTGCAATTTTCGGTGGGTACAACCTTGACTGATAAAGTCTCCTTTTTCTTTTTAGGTATCGTATCGAGTCAGAAAGAAATACTGAAATAATAAAGACTGAGTTATATATATATATATATATATGTATGCATATGTACGAACTCCATCTTTAAATTATGGGATAACTTTGGGCTTTGTCTTTCCATTGTCCCCACGATTATATGACATAACATGAAGGAGTGGCCTGCAAAGTGATCTTCTTTATAGATTCAAGTGTTACCATTTGAAAACGGAACACAACTTTTCAAGTCTATCTTATATTAATTTTTATACTAAGAGAGGTCAGTAGTTGCAACATATTTTTGGCACCATTTAGATTCAAAATTTTATTAGTAAATTAATATATATATATATATATATATATATACACACACATTAAAAATTGTTTTCAATAGGCCCTCCTTTTCTCACTTTTGATATTATTTTCCTTTTAAAAGCTTTCTCTCCGAGTAAAGATTGCTCATTCATATATATATATATATATATATATTCTATTTAATCAGCTTTTTTCCTTTTGTACTATATTCCGTTTCGCTCAATACTGTTTATCAAATTAAGTTTCAAACGCTGAGCGCCCATTTATGCAGCTGTCTCATAATTTATCAGGTTTTAAAAAATGGCAGTTGATACAGTTGATGATATAATTATGACCACAACGAATGGTTATTATTATTATTTTCTTGAAAGGACGAATGATGATTATTATTATTGTTTTTACTCGAAACACGAATTTGTGGTAATAGTTTTGTCGTTCTTAGGCTTGTTGGGCAGGGAATGGTCAATAGGACGACAGAATGTTTTTGATTTAAGTAATGCTAGACACCAAAATTTTGGGCAAAAAATTTACAGACGTGATATTATGTTCAATCACAATATTTTATCTCAAAATGGGATAATATTATTTAAAATTATATGATTAAAAATAATATCATATTATTGGTACAAGTTTTTGTGTCTCTAATATTACTCTCTACTATTACTCTTATGGATTTCTTGATGCTACTTGTGGTTTTAATTTTAAAAACAAATTCAACTCAAATTTTATTAATAGTAATGCTTTCCTTTATGTAATATTAGTTTCAAAGCACGCGTCGGGATTAGTGCGTTGTCGTTCTTCATGCAATGATATTATTTGGAATTAATTAAAAGAATCAATTTACAAACTCATCAGGACTGTAATTTGTTTGCAAAACGTTAATTACTTCCCTCATTAATACGGATATATTTGGTTAGAATTTAGAGCATGCGGTCAGTTTATTTAAACAGTTAGATAAATATAACGAAAATCTATTATAATTGTCACATGAATTATGATAAATGTGTACTGTTCTTTTGGAATCTTTAAGTATTAAGTACATTTGTACTTCAGCAACATTAAGAACTATGATTCATTATGAGACCTCGTCATTAAAAAAAAAAAAAGAAAAGAAAATTAAGATAAGAATAATAACATGCAACAAGTTGCGAAGAAAAATTAACAGCAAATGACAATAAGGAAAAGGCATACAAAAACTCCGGAAATTAAATGATTTTGAAAGTGATTTTTAGTAAAAATTCTAACTTTTAAGAGTTTTCTACAAAGTATTCTTTTTGCGTTGTTAACTGTAATGTCGAGGGTTATAGATTGTGGCTGTACTTGTTCTTTCATTTTGTGAAGAGTTTTAAAAGATAAATATATTTGTCTAAAAGTGTGAAATAAAAAAAAAAAAAAAAAAGAGGGACAAGGTCATAAAATCACAAAGCCTCAATACATATAGTGGGGACAAAACTCTGGAATATATGGAGTAAAAGCACCGTTTGCACAATTGAACCTTTCTTTCTTATTGGCTAGTAGTTTGCGTTGAGACATTAACAATAACAGCTTATGAAATGACACTTTTTTTTTTTTAAAGGAAAAAGAATAGTTTTTAAACGAGAAGGATATATATAAGTTGTTAATTTATATTTTTTTAACTGTGTATACGATTATAATAAAGTGTATAAAAAATACATATTATTATTGTTATTTTTTTCTTATATTTTAATATAAAAAAATATATAAAAATAAATTTATTGACCAAAATGATATTTATAAAGAAAAAAAACCTACTAAATTAATGTGTATATATATATATATATATATATATATATATATATATATATATATAAAAGAGCCGAGCAAAGACAAGAGTTTATTTTCTTTTTTATTTTGAAAATCTTCATGCTTTATTTCATTAAGGATTAGAAAATATAAAAAGATGAATTGTTGCAAAAGTACAAAACAATAAATTAAAGTTTCGATTATTCGTAATATATAACGTCTAATCACGTTGCATGTCATATAATTCCAAATTCATGCATGTACATTGTGCGCGAACAACGTAATCAATAATTGTTATCGACTGTTGTTTATCCAATGCCTTCAAGACGTTAAAAAATATATTATTACATATGACTAATGATAATAATTGTTGTAAAACTGTTTTAATATTAAGGGGAAAATAAAAAAGAAAGCATTTGTGAGTATTTAGTATAACATACGTCAATTTTTGAATTTCAATTAACTTTTACTTTATTGTCATATTTTAAAATTATCAAAATCCATACTTTCTTACGCTCAATGAATTTCTTTTACACTTTTAAAGCTCAATCAAACATTTTAAATGTTATAAAGCATCAAAACATTTCAAATTTTATGAATTAAAGACCCTAATCCGTCATTATCAAAAATAATAAAATAAAAAATAAAAATTATCACACACAAGACTTATAATGTGGTTCATATTGAATATTGAATGTGAGAGTTATGTCCATTTTCAGTCTTAGGTTATTATTATAATATTAAAAAAGAGAATAAGAAAGAAGAATTACAAGAAAAACTTATAGCTCATGCACCTTGTAATTAATTACCATCTCATTCTACTTAAATAAGCTCCCTAGTCTCCTTCTTACACGCATTTTGTAAATTGTGATCTTATTCAACTTAAATCGGATTCCTAATGTCCTTCTTACATTAGAAGAACTAGGGTAACCAAATCACATGTGTGAAACATTCAAAATACTTGTACTATACTTTCATGTATGCGATGTCAGATATTGCATGAGGGTAGTTCTTGCATCAGGCGATACGCATCTACATAATTAAGTTCACATTCCAACATTAAATAACATTATGCATTGGAATAAACATTAAAATTTGGTGCCAAACTTAATCATTCTACTATTTTTTAAATCCCAAATACTATAAACTTTGCGTTGGAGATGGTCTTACAAATAAGCTATGTTCTTTCTTTAAATTTTTATTATTTTTTCGCTCGAAGGTCCTTTCTTTTAATTACAAATATTTGAATCTCATTTTCATAAAACATCAAGCATCATCTTCGTATTCATATTTGGCACGCGAACTCAAGAAATAAAAAGTAATAAAAATGTTCTTGAATTAAAAAGTACTAAAAAAAAAAGGAGGCAGGGTAAAATTGAAAATAAAGAAGGTTATTTTTGTACTTTTATCTCACATATTAAATAGGTTGAGTTGAGATTTGAGAAAGATCCGGGCCCCACAAGTCTGCGTGTGTGCGAGCGAAAAAAAAAAAACAAAAATCAAAATCAGTTTAAAGTGAAGAACAAAAAAATTACTTTAAACGTCTTCTCATATCCTTAATTCTCTCACACTTCACTCTATTTACGGTAGTAGTAGGTGTATTAAGCTTTCTACTAGTATAGTTTAGCTTAATAATAAGCAAAAGTTAATTAAGGCCCGAATTTATCTGAGTCACGTCTAACACGATCTAGGCCACTCCACGGTCCACTACTACCTAAATCACTTTGCTGCTAAAAGCTAAAGCAAGTAATAACCTCTCTACATTCAAATACAGCCATTTCAAAGCTCAACACTTTCTGGGTTTTTCTTCAATTTCACCATACCCACTTGGGTTTTCCTTTCTGGGTTTTTTGTTTTCCCCTTCTAGTTTCCAAATTTTCGGAGTTTGAGCTTTTCTGGGTTTTTTCTATTATGAGCTCACATTCTTTGTCTATGGTGTTTTTGAGTTTTTGAATACTAGTGAGTAGCAGTTGTTGTTGTTGTTCTCAATGGCTGCTTCTGGTGGCTATAATTACCGGAATGGAACTCAGAGAAGCTCACTCAAGGTGGATAGACCTCTCTCTGTTAACTCCAATCCCAAGTCTTCTTCTGTCAAATCCAAGCCTTTGTCCGCTTCTGGTGGGGTCCGCCGCAGCAGTACTGGCTCCATTGGAGCCGCCCCTGCTGCAGCTGCCAAGGACGATGCCGGAGGTGGGTTTTTCTGGTCTTGTTCTGTTTTTATTTTGAGAATATTATCGAGATCTTGGTTCTCCCATTTCATATGATTGCTTCTGGTTTGAGTATAGTAGAAATGTGAATAGTAATGTACTACTATGATGGTTTAATGGCTAAAACAAAAAAAAGGGATGTTTTCTTTTCTTCTCCCCCCAATGACCAAATAGGCATTTGGCTCATTTTGGTAGAGTTTTAGACTTTGCTTGCAACTGGAAACTGGGGCGTCATGGCTTACTTCTCCAAGATGTTAAACATGAAATTGTTGGATTCTGAATTGTAGGTTAGTGTTATCACTTTCCTGTCGATGGACAAAGTCTTTCTTAGCCAGGATGCACTTTTGGGTCTGGTGAAATTGGATTGCTTGTGAGTTGGATGTAGATGCAATTTCTGAATTTGTATAAGATTTTGGTATTTTTTTTTCCCCTTATGGATTAGCAACGATGTTGTACAGTTACTCAATGTATGCCTGTGCAAATGGCACCTGGAATCACTTTCTGATTGCAGAAATGGCATAGTCGTTCAAGGATGAATTCGTAGAGTAGTTAATAACGAGCCGAATTTTCTTAGCCAAAAAGGAAAGAAGGCCAATAATCTGATTTTCGTGCAGAAGGCTGAAAAATCCCTTTTTACTTATATTTTTTGCGCAATGATTTTCTCATAGTTTCTCAAAATCGAGACTTGGGGTTTTAATATTGATCAATACGTTTTTTTCTTTTAAATTTGTATGGCACTTTTACAGATTATCAATATTTCTATTTCCTGCTTACAATTTAAATTGTTCAAATGCTAATTTAGTATTTTCAAGGGAAATGTTCTCCTTATTAAGTAGAAAAAAGATCTTGTCGTTTATATCATAAAATTATCATAGTAGTCTTAATCCATATTTTTTTGGTTGGTTGTCCCATTATTGTACTCGTGTAGTTGTCTCCAACTAAAGGGATGCCATTGTCGTTCCCTTTTCTTAATATGCTTATGTTTAAAAAACATATTTAGATTGTTCTTTATGTTCATCTTATATTGTTCCATACGCGGATGTAGTTCCAGGAAGAGTCCGAGTAGCTGTAAGATTGCGACCCCGAAATTCAGAGGAATCGATAGCGGATGCTGACTTTGCTGATTGTGTGGAATTACAGCCCGAGGTAACCTGCTATATCTGGTGTTTTGGTAGCAAACAATCTCCAGACAGTATTCTCTGATGCTCATGGAAAATGAAATTATCTTATTTTCCCTTGTATTTTTCAGCTTAAAAGGTTGAAACTACGGAAAAACAATTGGGACTCTGATACATTTGAGTTTGATGAGGTTCTCACTGAGTTTGCATCCCAAAAACGTGTTTATGAAGTTGTGGCAAAGCCTGTTGTGGAGGTGCACATACATGAAACCTTTCATTATAATCTTGCCCTTAGCACTTGCATTACAGGAACATCTTACATTTTCGTAGATATTTCTTCCCGTGATGAGCCACTTTCTAATTTTCTTTTCTCAGAGTGTCCTGGATGGTTATAATGGGACAGTCATGGCATATGGGCAAACCGGTACTGGCAAAACATATACTCTTGGATTTCTTGGAGAGGAAGACACAGCTGCCCGTGGAATAATGGTGCGTGCAATGGAGGACATTTTGGCAGATATTTCTCTAGAGACTGATTCTGTGTCAGTTTCCTATTTGCAGGTTGTTAAATTTCAAAGCAAATTTTATCATTGTTTTTCCTTTACAGTCATAACTGTTTCATTAATACTTGTCAGATATTTGACTTCATAACTAATCAAACTTGTTTCATTATTTGAAAATTTTGTATTAATACTTGGGATTCTTTTACAAGCTTTATCTTTTTTCTAAGACCTAGTTTTTTATGCATGAGTGCAGCTTTATATGGAGACAATTCAGGACCTTCTTGATCCCGCAAATGATAACATTTCGATAATGGAAGACCCAAAAACTGGAGATGTATCTCTACCTGGGGCTACAATAGTTGATATTAGGGACCAGCAGAGTTTTGTGGAACTATTAAGACTAGGAGAAGCTCACCGTTTTGCTGCAAATACAAAATTGAATACTGAATCTTCTCGTAGTCATGCTATTTTAATGGTAAAATTTAACATGTGATTCTTGATTTTTCTACAGCTGCATTTTTTAGAACTTTTAAAACGATTAAGTTGGAGGATTAACGACCACATATACTGCTACAGGTAAATGTGAAGAGGCATGTAAAAGGAAGAGATCCAACTCTTTCAAATGAAAATGTTTCCCACATGGTTAAAACTCTAAAGGCTCCTATAGTTCGGAAGGGCAAGTTAGTTGTGGTGGATCTTGCTGGTTCAGAGCGTATAGACAAGTCAGGTATGAGTGATTGGATCTCTTATGAAAAATAGAATATTCTCTCATCATTTGCTTTGTTGACTGGTTTATATTTGTAAGACAGCTTAGATGTAGTAATATTTGTAAAATATGTAGTATATGCTTTAATCTGAGGCAGTACTTTCTTCCCAGTTTATATTATAATTAGAAGTTTCTTAGAATGATATTTAACGGTGCAAAATCCAACCAAGTTGCATTTTTTATTTTTAAGATGTTTTAGGGGAAGTAATATAGGCTTAAATATAAAGGATAAAATGTGAGCAATCAGTCATGGAGGAAGTAATGAATGATTTCTTGGATACAAATAACTTTAGTATGAGGATAATAAATAAAATGAGGAAACTGAAAACAGTGTGGTTGGCATGCTCATCCTTGCAGTAAAGCCTTGAATTCTAATGCATTTATCTGAATTTCTTTATGTTTGAGGCAAGGTTTGGAATCAATTGTTTAAAGATTAACTCATCGGTGCGTTTGTTGCGACTTGACGCTTGCGTGGGGAGCATTCAGGATTACTTGAAGTAGTCTCTACTTTCAGATTGTTCTATCGCATGTTAGGTTTTTATGTTGTCATTTGTTTTGCAGGAAGTGAAGGACATACATTAGAGGAAGCGAAATCAATCAATCTCTCTTTAAGTGCATTAGGGAAGTGCATTAATGCACTGGCAGAAAATAGTGCACATGTCCCAGTACGGGATTCAAAGCTAACAAGATTACTTCGGGATTCCTTTGGAGGTAAAAAGTAGACAAATACAAATACAATCTTTGTTCATTTGTTATGATCATTTGGAATTCAATTTTGTCAAAATTTTAGTGTCCTTAATGGGTAATTGATCATTCTTTTCTACTTGTGGAACAGGCACAGCAAGAACTTCGCTAATAATAACCATTGGTCCTTCCCCACGCCATCGAGGAGAAACAGCTAGTACTATTATGTTTGGACAACGGGTGTGTTTCAAAGTCATTTTTTATCCCCTTTATATCAAAGATCCAGTGTTGGATAGTTGCTTAGTCTTCATTAGTCTATTTCTGCACAAGCTGCACTATTTTTAATAGTGGAGTGCAGTGGCCGAAAGTGTTTTTCCTAAGCTTTGTAGTGCAGTTGATTGTGGTCATGTGGTTTATGGCAGATTGTACCTTTCTCTAAAATATAACTTCAGTGCATATCCACCGTATGTCTGTTAAAGTTGCAGAGGGGTCGATAGTGTTTTCTTGAATATTTGTTCATGTCCTTGAGTCTTAATTGTGTGACTGGACAGCAACATGTGCTAATTTTATTGGAGTCTTGAGCTAACATAACACTGAAGTGTCATCATTTGATTCGTTCATTCTGAAGAAGCTACTAAAATTTCTCTCTTTAGGCTATGAAGGTGGAAAATATGTTGAAATTGAAGGAGGAATTTGACTACAAAAGTTTATCTAGAAGGCTAGATATACAATTAGATAAACTTATTGCAGAACATGAAAGGCAGCAGAAAGCATTTAAAGATGAAATTGAGAGAATAACCTTAGAGGCACAAAATCAGATTTCTGAGACTGAGAGGACTTATGCAGATGCTTTGGAGGTAAGTATTTGTATCATTCTTATCTACAAGCATCGTTTTCCTAAGCATATATCTGGAATTTGTGTTTGTCTCTTTAAGTGCATGTGAGAGAGTCGCTTAGAGGCACAAATTCCATCTTTCATTATACATATTTATTGGCTTTAAGAGGCATATGCTATTGATTCGAACTTTTTTTCTGAAGCCAATTTGTCTCACTAATAGCATTTGATTTTATTATCTTTCATAAGCAAGAAAAGAAACATTTGTTTTCTTAACACATGAGCTTCTGATTTAATAAGCGCCTATAATTGGTTTAAATTGTTTGCCAAAAAACATTTTCATGTTTGTAGAAGGAAAGAGTGAAATATCAGAAAGATTACATGGAATCGATAAAGAAGCTTGAAGAGCAATTGATGATGAATCAGCGAAATTATGGCAGTGAGAAAATCACAAATGGACCCAAAGACAATAGCACCGATGTGACATCTAACAAAGAGGTAATATCAGATTATATATTTGTACTGTAGAAAAAATGTGCTCTGATTGTGATGCTGCTGCTCCNATAAATAAGTAAAGCATCATACAGAACATGTTACTTATTCTTTCTGATTATTATAAGCATGTTTTTCTGCATTGAGGTCTCTGAGGATGAAATTATGTTATGTATTGTCTATTACAACTGGACCAAAGACAAGCAATCAAACCATTTTAGGTACTTGATGGGAAAAATATTAGAGTTAAAGTATTCACGTTTTCATTTGATCATCTGAAGCTTTTAACCATTGCTAATGGTTGGCTAAAAGAAGTTATAAATTGTACGATCACTATAATTAGCTCTTGATGCATGAGTCAATCATAGCAGAACTATTTAGAGCAATGAATTAGACAAATAGCCCAAGTGTAAAAGCAATGTCACTAATGGAGAGAACTAAAAATGAAAATAGATGTGAAGCTTAAATGGAGAAACATATAAGCATAAGCCCATTTTCTGCGGTAGCCTTCTCTCAAATTTGTTGCCCAGTCTTCTGATTGTCTGGTCTCTTCTGCCTCCCTACCAATATAGCTAGCTTGTTGAATGATATCATAAAAGTTCCTGGACATTTTATTACACAGAACTTGTCTGCTTTAGAGGAAGTTGTTGAGCTGAAAAAAATGCTTCAGAAAGAAACTCTTCTAAGGAAGGCTGCTGAAGAGGAAATCAATAGTCTCAAAAATCAAATTTCTCAATGGAAAAGGTCAGAGGTATGTTTTTTCCTGTGTCCATGTTACTCTTATTTCAATCTTTCTGCACTCCCCATTCTCCTATGCCCTGAACATATTTCTTTTCAACTTCATATTACATAATTGTTCTTTTATATGCCCCAGGCAGCCGGGAATTCTGAAATGTTGAAGCTGCGCAATATGCTGGAAGACGAGACAAATCAGAAAGAGAAACTGGAAGAAGAAATAGCTATACTACAAAGCCAGTTGATGCAAATAAGTTTTCAAGCTGACGAGGTAAGCTTTTTCTAAAATCTAAATAGTGTAACTGTAACATATTCAACAATTTAACTTGAACCTGTAACTTTCTGATAATTTCATCTGAATAACTTTTGCATATTAATTCATTGTATTGGGTACCGATGTTTACTTTTGGCACCAATTGAATAATATGCAAAAAAATAATGGTCCCAAAGGTAAACATTGGTAGTATCTCAAATGTGGTTTTTAACCAGTACGTATATTTGTAGACGAGAAAACAACTAGACCTGAGTGAGCCTGGGAACGTTCTTGGCGGTCTAGATTCCCTAATGGAACAAGTTAGACATTCACAGCTAAAAGATTCAGGAAGTGAAGAGAAAGCTTCAATAGCCAAACTCTTTGAACAAGGTCTGCTTTTTCTTGTGCTGGCTACTGTTTTTCCTTTCGATAATAATTTTAACTGTATGAATCTGTTTCCTTGTTATAAATAACAAAGTTCAACCTATTGCAGTGGGATTGCAAAAAATATTGTCTTTGTTAGAAGCAGAAGATGCTGATGTGCGAATTCATGCTGTTAAAGTTGTTGCAAATCTTGCAGCTGAAGGTGAACTTACGCTACTTGCCCGTTGTGTCACAAGAGTACTTAATTTTTCCTAATATTTTCCCCACCCTCATCTTATATTATTCTTCTTAACATGCCTTTATTTCGGAACATGAGGTGCCCCTTTTTATCATGTGCTTGACTTGGTTTAAGATACCATATTATCACCAAGCTCTATTTGTATCTAAAAGAAATCTTAGTAGTGCCTTGTGATAGAAAAGCTCTTCTTAGTACATAAATTATTATCGTCATGGGACGAGTACTTCAATGCTTACATGGTTATACCATCATTAAGAACTTATATTAATCCCCCTCCTAATGTGCAGAATCTAATCAAGAGAAGATTGTACAAGCTGGAGGTCTAACATCCCTACTGATGCTTCTGAAAAGCTCTGATGATGAAACCATACATAGAGTTGCAGCTGGTGCAATTGCAAATCTTGCAATGAACGGTAAAGTTTTTATATATATCTGGTACCTATGGTTTGTGGAGTGTGTGACAATTGAAAAGCTTGGCTTGAGAACAACACGAGTCTCAGCTCTCTGATTTTCATTTTAACTTTCTTATCAGAAACCAATCAGGAGCTAATAATGGCTCAGGGAGGAATTAGTTTATTATCAATGACAGCAGCGAATGCCGAAGATGCACAAACCCTCCGAATGATTGCTGGAGCAATTGCTAACCTTTGTGGAAATGGTAAAATGGCAGACATTTTTAATGTTCGTTTTTTGCAAGATTGGACATCCATGTTTATTCTTATGGACAGTGGTTATAGATTGTTACATCTTGGGAATCACTTTAACTATTGACAAAATTGCACATCATTCAGATAAATTACAAACCAAGCTAAGGGGTGAAGGTGGTATCAAGGCTTTGCTAGGAATGGTCAGAAGTGGTCATCCTGATGTTCTAGCACAAGTTGCTCGCGGAATAGCAAACTTCGCAAAGTGCGAGTCTAGAGCATCGACACAAGGTAAAAATGGCATAGAAACTAAGTAATCTGATAATATGCTAAAATTTTGAATGTCGTTTTGATCAAAGTCAGGGTATGTGATTCTAATTACCGAGTCAAATTTCTTTTTTAAATGAATCAGGAACAAAGACTGGAAAATCTCTTTTGATCGAGGATGGTGCCCTTCCATGGATCGTACAGAATGCAAACAATGAAGCCTCGGCCATCAGGCGCCATATTGAACTTGCACTCTGTCACTTGGCACAACATGGTAAGTTTTCTTTCTTTCTCCACCCTGAACTGGGCCATCTCGTCAAAGTCTTGGCTAAAACTACTTATACTCTGCTTTGCAGAAGTGAATGCGAAAGACATGATCATTGGAGGTGCCCTGTGGGAGTTGGTTCGCATCTCTCGTGATTGCTCACGAGAAGACATTAGGAGTCTTGCACAAAGAACACTGACTTCCAGCCCCGCTTTCCTCGTGGAACTGAGGCGACTACGTATCAATTATTGACAAGTGTGGCATATACTTGCTGTCTAACTGAAGGTTTGGTTTTTTAGTAAAACAAACAGGATTTGTGCAACACTGCCAGCATAAGTTGTAGCTCCTGCTGTGGTCTTCAGCTGGTCCATTTTAGTTCATAGTGATAATGTAGTTTGATTAACACACGAAACCGGATTTGTTGGTTATATTATAATTTTCATGTGTATTTTCAACTCGGTGTGACCTCAGCCAATATCATTGTAGCTTCTATACAGTTTGTATATTTATTTGTTAAAAAATAAATAAATAGGAAAAAAAAGAGAGGAAGTTTTCTTGTATCTCTTACAAAGTTTCTTTCATCATTCCACACAAGATTGTGTTATTATTTTTTTCTGTAGTTTATGATCTATTGGTTTTGGTTTTTTGGTAGCCTTCGTAGTCTCATATATTATATATACAATGCAAAAAGTAATATAGGTTTTGTTTGGTCTCTTTGTTATTCCAAAGACCACAACTAGGCAAAATATGTGTATGTCCATCTATATGTGTGTTTATAGCACTATATCTGTAAAGATTAGTTGTACGCGTAAAGAAACTCTTTTCATCCCATATAATAATTAATTAATCTGTACTAATACATTATTGTATACCCATCAATGATTAATAGTAATAATTATAAACAAACAGCAATTGCCAAAAGATCATGATATTGAATAATGACAATGTATAATAGAATAATCATTGATTTTAGTATTAACTCTTATACAATAAATTAGGTTTCAAGAATGATAATTTGAATTTTAAAAGAATTTGTTTGTTATTAATTGGTGAAACAATTATTATCAATGTGGGAATACAATAACAATGTCAAGAAACAATATTATTGGTACCAAATTAGTTAGTTTCACTCTTTTGCTACGTACTAATTTATAATATTGTCTCACACACAATGATAAATACTGTACAAATAATGTATATTTGTACTAGAAAATTTGTATTTATGGTCAGTTGACCATCGAAAAAAAAAAAGCAACGAAGGAAAATATTTGAGATGGGGAATGGATAAAAAGCAAAAATAATAAAAGGAAGAAACATATAGGAGCGAATCCAAGAATGGATAGGTTGATGATGTCTATAAGGTTCTACATGGCTTAGGAAAAAGCAACCAATTGGTGTAAGTGGGACTTAGAGTTCCAGGTACAGCTGCCCAATAGCTTGATTCTCTGAACCCAAGATCTAAAGATAGGGGTCTTCATCTTACTTTAAAAGCAGCTCTCTATCTCATGAGTCATGACTACATGAGATCGAAACTAAGGCAGGCACATTATGCATAATGCTGTGGGCTTTTAATGGAACATATTGCTTGCCTCGTAAAGGAGCTTTCATCAGAGCAGTGCACGTGTATAACAGTACCCAAATATTTTCATGTCTCCATATCCTAAAACTTACACTCTCTTACTCATATATATATATATATATACATATATATATATATATTCACGTAATTCAAAGATCTCTCTTCTTTCTTCTCTTATTATTGCACAACTCATATTCATGGAAACTCTAATCAGCCCATACCTCTTTGCTTTTCTCTCCTATATACTTCAGTTATGAGCTTCCATGTACTCATTAGTTACTCTAATAAGTACTCCTACAACATTAATTAATATTCTCCGACGCTATATTATGCATACTTAATAATTTAATTCAAATCCTTTGTCATATTAAAAATTTAAGTGATCAGACAAATTAGATATATTGTTTAAAGTTCAGATAATTTGTCATCAATTCACTGATTAGAATTGGGACACTAAAATTTTGAAAAGGAACTTACGATAATTGCAATTCTACGATTATATATATATATATATATATATATATATATGTCCAAACTTAATTATGGTATCCTAACACATGGTAATGACATAAAATATCAAGATGATATAGGTGATGGCAATGCATGGCATTAACTCCGTTCTTCCTTCTAGCAAAATAAATAAATAACTCCGTTCTTCCATAAAATTATACAAAGAGCTAGTGAATTCTATATACATGGAAGGGATTGATCATATGTATCTACATTAAGTTTCTCAGCCCTTACAAACATATATGGAACAGTTTTGCATGTATTTAAATATATAACATACGTATATATATCATCGAAGGAAGCAAACATTGGTAGTAATAACTATTTAAGCAATTAAGTAATTAGCTAGAATAAACTTAAGCTAATTAAGAAAATAATAATTAGACATGGTTCTTACTCTACCTGATGATCATCTCTTAAAATGGGACGTGTATGTGTGTGTATATATATATATATATATATATATATATGATCACAAACCATTAGAACAATCTAATTAAATAACAGAAAAATCTTCAGAGAGAATTATCTCAATCTAACTCAACATAAATTCACCATGAAATATACAAAGTCCTTCAATCAACATGTGAAACTTATCATCAAAATGAGAAAACGAAACTACTTAACCCCAAAATGGAAAAAAAAAAAAAACAAAAAAAAGA
>JXTB01000159.1:138420-196682 GCA_002914805.1 Parasponia andersonii | reverse complement strand
AAAAAAAAAAAAAAAAAGATAAAAAAAACCTGATCATGAAATATTAAGCTCGCTCGCTTGTTCCCTCGACAAACCCAAATTCCTCTCTATATAAATACATACACATATATATATATATATGCAGCTACACATAATATAGCTACATATACATGTATATATATATCTATATATATCGTTGGTGACTTGATCTTGGTATGTAAGAAAGAAGAAGATGATTGATGATGATAATAATTAAAAGGGTGGTCGACCAGTTGCCCAATAAGCCTCAGATGGCATCTGAATGGAGTTGAGTAGATTAGGAGGCAGCCCATGGAAGAGACCGGGCCCACTCGAGTTCCCCTGCTCCGCCGCCGCTGCCGCCGCCATTAGTTGTTGTTGCTGCTGGCTCGGCGCTTGATGTCCAACCCCGCCAGTAGGAGAACCCATACTCCCCCCTCCTCCGCTGCTGCCGCCGCCGCCTTGCATTGCCATCTGCCCCTCGTCTTCCTCCAGCGGCAGCCGCTCGTACGCGGCGTTGCTGAACGAAGCCGCCATCACGACCACCGGCCCCGAGGCGACCAGAGTCCCCACCACGCTCCCCCCCACGACTTGGCCCTGCCCGCCCGCCAGGTAGATCGTCAGGCCCGTCGCCGCCGGCGGCGCGGGCGGCGGCAGGAAGCTCCCGGCGAGAGACAGGATCTCGAAGCGGCCGTGCAGGGTGACGATGGCGCCCGGGGAGGCCGGCTGGCGGAGGGTGACGTTGGTGACGGTCCCCGTCCCGCTCATGATGCAGACGCCGCGCTGGCGGCGGCGGGCGAAGGTGGCGACGCTCTCGACGATGTCGCAGCCGTCGGCGATCTCCATGACGTGGGTGCGCAGGGCGTTGGCGCTGTCGCGGGTGATGATGATGGGGGGCTTTGGCTTGTTCTTGGATCCGGCGGGCCTCCCCCTCGGCCGCCTCGACATCATCTTGTCCTGGTCGTCGCCCGAGCCGGAGACTAGGTCTTTGCCACCCGAGTGGTCCCCGCCGCTGCCATCGTCGTCGTCGCCGCCGCGATCCCTCTTCGGTGCTTTGGTGAGATTGTTGATGCTGCTCCCGGTTTGTTCGTCTTCGGAGTTATGTTGTTGTTGTTGTTGTTGGAATTGTTGTTGATGGAAGTGGAAGTCTCTTGTGTGGAAAGGAGGTGGAAGAGAATGGGCATCCATTATATATATATATATATATATATATATATATGTTTAAAGACCTAACAAGTTCTCTCTCTCTCTAATATTAAACCTAGCTATAGAGAAGTATAATTAGAGACCAATATCAAGAGAAATATAGGGAGAGCTAAAAAGGGTTATAGTGTACTCAAATCCAGAGATGAGATAATAATAATTCGAGTTTTTGGAAGCTCTAGAAGGGTGTAAACTAACTAAGAGAGCTTGCTAATTTTTTTCCGGTGGCCCTCTTTTTGGCTACTAGATCATGTAGTACTAGATAATTGGGCTTTGGTGATGAGAAAGATAAAGGGAAAATACTGGCTTAGCGGATTTTGGAGTTACACACCGAATTCTGATGTGCTGAATTGATGATCACCTTCATCATCTTCTTCTTCTGCTTCTCCTTCTTCTTCTTCTTCTTCTTGATTATGATCTTCTTCTATTCTTCGTCTTTGGCCTTCTTAATTTGGGTGGTGTTTTGTTGTTGAAGATTCGTGAGAGGAGATCGAAGACGATTTGGGGGTTTAGGCTTTTTTAACTTTCTCTTCTCCGGCTTCTTCTTCTTGCGGTGGTTATCCTAGCTAGCTGCTGTTAAGTGTTGGGTTAGGGTTAGATTGAGAAAAAATAGATCGGGGATGGGTTTTGTTTCGGTAGGACTGCGTGCTTATGGGCGGTGGATGGGTCCCTACCTCTCTCTCTCTCCCCCTTCTCTCTTAATTTAATATATGCCTATATTAATTAATATTTTACTTCAAATAATTTTAAAAGTCCACATATTCCTAAGTAGCTATATTGTGTATATTTATTGATTTGTCTCCAAATTCAACCTTCGTTTTCATTGTTCTCTCTACTCCTCTTATCAGCCAATTATTAGCCTTTCTTTCGTCTTCGGCTGCTTCTTTCTTCCTCTTCTTCCTCAATTCAATATCTGTACATATATTTTTTAGCTCTAAGGGATCCTAATTAAGCCATGGTATTTATGTTATATCTTAGTGTATAAGTTAATTATTACTACCCTAGTCTAAAGTAAGAAAGAAAAGAAGAGAATTAAGTACATATGTATTTTATATGAGATGTTTTAGTGGTACGGTGTAATAGATTTATGAACTCATGATTGTTTGTCATATGTATGTATATTAATGTTCATTGATTCTTTACCCTTGGGCGATTCTTCCTAGATTTCATTATTTTACAACTTGTTCATCAATCAATCCAATTCTGTGTTTCTTCCATTTAATTAAAATGCTGGACTAGAATCTCTATTTAATAAATTGCAACGTTCTAATAAATAAAATCAAATAAATATTGTCCCAGTGTTAAACTAGATTCAGCATCCCATGAACTGAAACCCTACATACTAGTTCAAGTTCACGATCAATAAGTTTGAGATAACTCGCCAGATGTCAGCTGTTGTGCGACCAAGTATTCCTCTTAACTATTTAACTTTCTTAATTCCAGTGTCTCCCCCAGACACTTAAGCTTTTTTTTTTTTCAATTTAAAAAAAGAGTTTCATATATTTAACGAACTAAATTATTCTTTTTTTTTTTAAAATAACATGTACGTACAAACAAAATCATTAAATGATCATGTTGTTAATTAACCTATATATTGGAGAATTAAAATCTTTACTACTGGTTCTTTGATCAATTGAATAAGAACATATCGATCCATGACTATGAAATTATCAATTAGTGGCATTTAGGTAATTAAACGAAGTTTAACATGGCTGACATTATAATTTGGACTGTAATGCAATAACGAGAGAGAGAGAGAGAGAGAGAGAGAGAGAGAGAGATTGCTTCAGTTTTCCAAGACCCACATGCACCACTAGGTCTGCAAAAACTCTATCTTTATCTCTAAAAGTTTAAACCTTACCGTTGAGGTCCACTTGCTTTAAAAAGCATGACACGTGTCTCTTCCCCCGCTTTCTTCGGGTCGAATTCAAATCAACTTCAGCTTTCTTGGATTGCAATTGGACTACTGACTTTGCTTTGATTAATAATGTCTTAACTAACTTACTTTGGGGTACTTTGTTCTGCCGTTTGGTCTAAATTAAGGTAAACATCAAAATTAAACAAACCTATTAATTTGTAAATAATACAACAAATTAAGGATCAAAACCCCCGGACCACTACTCATAGCTTGAACGTAACATCCCAAATCTATATGTATTAACTAATAAGCTCCTATAAAAATTCTTCTTTCTTGGTTACTATAAGTACTTAAAAGTCCTCGATCTATAAAATTACTTGTCTAAAAGAACACAAGTTGTCTAATAGGATCGTGCGAGAAAGTGTTGGTAAACAGTAGGAGATCAAATTCGCACTAATGAAAAGTATTGTACGTGCGTTGGTTCACTCGCGGTATTGGTGCAATGACCTTAGTTATATGAACAAAAATCAGACGCTTAGAGTTAGAGATCGTTTCTAACAACTTGTACAATGGAAATCAACAAAATGATAATTGCATGCTTTCATTGCTATATTAGGGTAGTTTGGTTAAGTACATCATCTCATAATACCGTTTCTCTTTTTCGGGGTCGGGGCTTGTCAATTGTAAAATGACCCTTGATGGGTTCCTTAGCCCTGCACCCTGATAAAAACCTAATATGTAGCAAACTTATTATAAGTATAGTTTCAAACTTGATAACTTCAGGATTTATGAACATAACATATAGAAAATGTTGTACTTCCATTTGTCACAAAGATCTTTTCCTTTTGTGACCCGACTCGAGTAATGAAGTTCTTCTGGGTGTAATATTTTCAATAAATTGGACATTCATTGTACATGAAATGACATTATAAATAAAGCATTAGAATGAGTACACACAACAAGGTCTAGGTAGATATATAGCTGAAACATTATTTATTGTGCACATGATATATTGAATATATGTTTAATTTCCATATTAATTTGTTTAGCTCTAGCTAGGTTTCATGATGCTACTAACTCCCTATTATATACACGTAGTACTTGATCTGTAAAAAGGAAAGGAAAAAGAAACGCCCAAAATTTGAGAAACCAAACGGTACGTACTAACCATATCTATACATCTATTGGGCGCAAAATGACAAAAACTAGTAACTTAAGTATTAAAATATGAGCAAATCTAGGTAGCTATAATTATATATAATATAGATAGCCATTAAACTTATAAGCCAACCATTAGAGAGACAGAGAGAAATGACGGTGATGAAAGACAAGACATACAATTAAGGAGGGTGTACATATATATTACAATATATTTACATACAAGGAGTAAGTAGTCGTGGTAGTACGTAGTAGTAGTGAAAAAGGGCGGTTGGTTGGTGGAGCTTAGCTAATATAAGCTTGGAAATAGGCGATCGAAGAGGAAAAAAGCCATATGTATATATAATAAGATATGTATGTTAATCCAGAGTGTTTGGGAGTGGGCCAAAGCGAAAGCGTGGGAGTGAGAGCTTGAAACGACGCGTGGGTGGCGCTGACAGACGCACAAAGCGCCACTGCACGAGCGCCGGAGACTTTGCTGTTTGCTGCTGCCTGCACATTACAATATTACATTACATTACTAACTATATATATAATCTCTTAATATATGCTTTTATATATAACATATCTCTATATATTTAAATATATGGAAATACAAAGTAACTGTTTAAAACCAATTAAAACTCAAACTCAAACAAACGACTCTCATTTGGATCGATGGCATGGCATGCTATATATATTGAATCGGCCTGCGCACGACGCAAACCCATATGTTTATACATCAAAAAGATGCTCTTTGTCGGTCTCTCTCTCTCTGTGCATGGGGCCCACCTCAACCAGCTCACTTCATACTAATTCGTTCTTATCCTCAACCCTCACAAAAGTACATACGTGACTCCCATTCAATTTTATTCCGGCCGCCTGATTTGATTCGATATTAACCGTAAAATCCTAAATTTTATTTGGTAATTCTATATTTTTAGATTAATTAAATAAAAATTTGAAATTATTTTTAAATTAAATTATTAGTGTTAAACTTAGACAAAATAAAATCTAGAGCAAAAGTAAAAAAGAAATTATAAATTTGAGACAAAAATGTAATTAAGGAGAGATTAAAGTGAATCTTTTTTTAAAAATTTGTGGCTAGAGTAGAATTTTAGAAACTTTTTTCGGTCAAACCAGATTACGCCACGTGTCTCACTATCTACAGTTTCAAAAATTGTAAATAAATTCCCCAGATTCTTCTCTTCTTCTTCACCGAGGCCCTCCCAAGCAAACCCCCAGTTATTGTTCATTCACAACTCCTCGGGCCACCGAGCAGCTCGACGCGCCAGCTTGCCCTTACCAGAAGACGTCGACGAAGCAGCGCCTAGTGCTGCCGTCTCATTTCGTCACCTCTCGCCAAAGAAAAAACAATCTGAATTAGTCGCCACCATAACAGAAAATCGCTACAGAGACAGCCTATTCTATTGAAGCCTTATTTCTGGGGCATTGTAGTGTTGTTAACTATTTTAATTGCGTAATGGGTATTGAGTCATTTCTATATGACTAGCTTTTGTACCAAAGACTTAGAGAGTCTTTGGAAGTGATTAATGATTTGGGATTATTATTATAATCTTATATTGGGCAAAGAGACTTAGAGTCTCTGGGTTTAATTATGGTATGAGTTAATACCTTGTGATATTACCTTGGGTAAAAGACTTAGGAAGTTTTTAGGCTATAAGTGTTATGTGGATACTTGCATTTTATATATATGAACTGTAAAGATCCTTTTGGCATTTGTTGTGCTAAGTACTTCTGTGTTGGAGATTTTCATTCATAGTAATTCTAGTCTTATGCTTGATTAGAAATGTCTTGTGTACATGGTCATTACTCGCTTATTATGAAGAATGGTAAATGACTTATGTCATTATACTCTTACTGACATTTTGACCTCTAAACTCGTCTATCTTGTGTTGAGTTAGTGCAAAGAAGCGTATTATTCTTGAGCCAGAACTAATAGAAGAGACTACTGAAAAAATTAGTAAGATTCGACAAAGACTTAAAGTCATGCAAAGTCGACAGAAAAACTATGCGGACTCAAAGAGACGTGAAGTTGAGTTCAAAGTTGGTGATCAAGTATTCTTGAAAGTGACGCCAAAGCGTGGGATCACTAGATTAGAGCTTAAAGCCAAATTGGCTCCAAGATTTATTAGACCATTTGAGATTACTTCTAGAATTGGGCTCGTAGTATATCACTTGGATTTGCCACCACAATTAGGCCAAGTACACAATATTATTCATGTCTCGATGCTCAGAAAGTATGTATCTGACCCATCACATACTATTCAGTATGCGGAAGTGCTATTACAACAAAATATAACATATGAGGAACAACTAGTACGAATATTTGGGAGCTAGAAACAGAAATGTATGAAACATATCTTCATCTGTTTAATTTTCAATTTGAAGTTGTACTTTGACCCCTTGTATTCGACTTTCGAGACGAAATTCTTTTAAGAGGGAGAGGATGTAAAATCCTAAATTTTTATAAAGGTAATTAAGTAATTTTAATTCAAGGGTATTTTGGTAATTCGATATTTTCATATTAATTAAATAAAAATCTGAAATTATTTTTAAATTAAATTATTTGTGTTGAACCTAGACAAAATAAAGTCTAGGTGCATTTGGGGCAAAAGCGAAAAAAAATTACAAACCAGGGACAAAGTGTAATTAAGGAAGGATTAAAGTGAAAGAATCTTTTTGAAATTTGTGGCCAAAGTGGAATTTAAAAAAAAAATTCGGTCAAACCAGATTATGCCACATGTCCCACTATCTACAGTTTCAAAAATTGCAAATAAATCCCCCAGATTCTTCTTCTTCTTCACCAAGGCCCTCCTAAGCACACCCTCGGTTATTGTTCATTTGCAACTCCTCCGGCCACCGAGCAGCCCGACGCACTAGCCTGCCCTGACCGGAAGACACTGACGAAGTAGCGCCTAGTGCTGCTATCCCATTTTGCCACCTCTCGCCGAAGAAAAAGCAATCCGAAGTCACTACCATCGGAATGGAAAATTATCCGACGTCCAATCAACTAGCCGTCGCCGTTGTCGAACTTGTCTTGACTTGAGCTTTCATTTACAACTACTCTCGGCCTCTAACTTGGCCCCGGTGAGAAGTTGACTACTGTAGCAATTTTATAATGTTAAATTTTTGAGGTATTTTCATAATTATTTTGAAATTGAGTTATTTATCCCGAGAAAATTTTACCACGTGAAAGAGGAGATTGAAACATGAAATCTCACGATTTTGAAGTGTTGAAATGGTAACTGGGAGATCGTTAATTAATTATCGAAATGAAAGTGTGGCAAATTTTTAAATGTGGTATTTTTATAATTTTTAGATTTTGAGCCCATTTAATGTTCGAGACCTCGAAACTGAGTTCTGACTTCGAATTTGGACTAAGTGAGGTTGGGACATGAATTTTAATAGAAAATACCATTATTTTCTAAAGTAGCATAAAAATTGAGAAAATAGCTCGTGAATAGCACTATTTTGCATGCCACGAGTGTTAGCTATTGTTAGCCCAAGATTGCCAACTCAAGAGGGGGGTGAATTAGGTTTTAAAACGTTTTAACAAACTTTTCAAATATTCAAAACTATAGACCACTATTTTAAAACTTTTTAACTAAATCAACAATAATATCAAACATAAAGCAATAACAACAAGTATATTAAGCACACTAAATATTAAACACTCAATTAAATAGTTTGCAATAAAGTAAAGAGTGTAGGGATAGAGAAAGTGCAAACTCGATTTTTACGAGGTTCGAAAAATACGACAGTTTGCCTACGTCCCTAGCCCTCGGCAACTTGCTTTGAGCTTTCCACTATCGGATCAAGATTATGGGCTTGACCGACTCTTTTACGAATGGAGTGAATTCTTCTTAGGCACACTCTAGCCTTAAAAATAATCTTGACTCCGGCTCTATCATGCCTAACCTCGGATTATTTTGACTCTGGGGACAATCTCACTTATACGGATTATTTAAACAATGGTGCCAATCTCACCAACTCACAGGTTGTTTATGACTCCGGTGGTAACCTCACCTAAATCGGGTTATTTATGAATCTGGTGGTAACCTTACCTCACACTCAATGGTTATTCAATAAATAAGAGTGAACACTCACTCACAAATTCTCCTCAGAAAATAATTAATACAATTTTGGCTTAGGAGATTTGAGAACAATGCACAATGAATGCTCTAAGATTGGCTCGATATGATTTGAAAGTATAATTGATGTGAAAATAGACTAAGACACTTTGAGAGTAGATGAATATCAATTTAAATTCATGCTCTTATATTAAATGACATCAAATAAGGCTCTATATATAGATATCTAAGAAAACTAGCCGTTTATAGCTGTTATTAGCTTTCTGCCAAATGTTTGGTCGACCAAAATTAACGTAAGTCGACCAAAAGTATAACCGTTGGAGTTTGACACATCAGTTCAGCTACAATGGTCATTTCTAGCCACTGGTCTAAAAATTAGTCGACTAAATTTGGTCGACCAAATCACTGTTATGGTCATATTTCAGATTTTGACAGGATTTTGGCATTTTTCAGATTTTAATAGTTTTTGGCGTTTTTCAAAAACTGACTTCTAAACTTATTTTAAACACTTTAAAAACATTAGAAATCAATTTAAAAAGAATATTTTAGCTATTGTAAACTTGTTTTAGTTTCACAAAGATATTTAACAATAATTTATAAAGTGTTCATCCTAAAACACATTCTTATTTACAAATAGAAAATCTTCTTTTAGTCTATTTCAAATAATCATGATTTCAAATATATTGTAACTTTTTTAACCTTAAGAAATCATGTTTTCAAGAATATTTTCCCATTCAAAGAGATCATTATATTATATTTTCAAAATTCTATGATAAAATAACTATTTTAAGCTTAAGATAGTTTAAAAACTCTTTTGAAAAGTATGAGCCAATGCAAAAAAAAATTATGTGCTATGAACTAAATCAAATACAAGACTAAGTATGAATGTACCCTATCTAAATACGATCTTGTATCTTGATTATTCATCTTCAAGTTTGATTCTAATATATCCATATACATCCACCTTCATGCTTGATTCCTTGATTAACTTGAAGTAGAACTTTAATATCATTTCACTACATACTTATGTTAAATCATTAATACTAAACCAAATGTTTGTTATCTTTAAAATAAGAGTGAGTAAGATTGAAAACTTAACTTCTCAACAATCTCCTCCTTTTTGATGATGACAAACATTGATTTATGAGATAACAAGAAAATATACAATGAGGATATTAAAATATGAAATTTGACAAGTTTATCTTATTCCTTATCATATTTTAAACTCATCTCAAAATATACTTGAGAAAGTTAAAGGGACTTGCTCCCCTTTTTTAACTCAATTAAGCATCATAAGTATATTGTGAGAAAATTTGAAATGTGTGCTAAAACAAGTTCTTTCCCTTAAACTATGCACACTCATAAATAAATCTTTTCTCTTCATTTTCATAAATCAACATTATTCTCTCCCTTTTGACATCATTAAAAAGATAGAGTCAAATATCAAACTAGATTTTCCATAAAAACTAATTTATCTTTAAAATAAGATTCTCCCCATATGAATTCACTATACTACTTTCTCTATTTGAATTCATGACACAAGTATATAAAAGAGAAATATTCAAACAATTTTCTTCCCATGTAAAAAATAATATGACAAAGCAATAAGGAGATATGGAGGAAGCTAGGATTGAACAATCTTCAAAATAAGAATAACAATGTCATACATTAGATTGAATAACAATATGATGCCAAAAAGTATGAGAAGTATAACATATTATATGTAAAGAAGTTTCATCAAATCAAGATCACGAAAGCTTTAAATATTTCACTTGTTGACAATATATTTCTCCAAGTATAATCATCACAAAGCATAGAGGAGAAATTAAAATCATTAAAGTATAATAGTAAAATAATTTCCTTTCCTTCATTTTTATCAAATTATAGAGAGCATAAAATTCATGAAAAATGATAATGACGAATTTAGCACAAGTAAATCATAAATATGCTCCCCCTCAATATATGAATCATAATCAAAATATCAATATTCAAAGTAAGAAAAGATCAATCATATATGAGAGACATCAATTATGGATACCAATTATTTTTGAAAACAATTACCAATTATATTTGAAGAAATATAATAACCAATTTTAATGCTAATTAAAACTATGCCAATAGATACCAATTATATTCTGAAAAAATATACCAAGTTGATACCAATTAAAGTAATAACTCAAAGATAAAATGACTAACTTGATACCAATTGAAATAATTTAAATCAAAAACGCATTCTTCTTCTCCTTTTGATTTTATTAAAAAGTTGTATAAACATGAAGGATAAGATTGATACCAATTAACAGATATAAAGTAAAAGCATGAATAAGCAAAAAATAACAAGCATCTAATCCAAACATGATATGTTATCCAAATTTAAACAACCATAAGAAATAGATGATCAGAAAAGATAAAACACAATAAAGCATGTTTTGAAAGCTAATGAGAATCTTATATGTGATATTCAAAAAAAAAAATGTTCTCATAAAAAAAATAATGCGTAAAAATGCAAAATGATAAAGTTACAAAGTGTAAATATTGAATTCAAGTAATGCATCATTTTGAGTTCAAACACAATACTAATATAGATAAAATAATTCAATTAATTATGTATGGTATATGTCATGTAAAAACTATCAAGCACTTGTACAAATATAAGAGTTTAAGTATTATACATTGTGCAAATAATTTGAATCATGTATGAACAATTTATAAATCAAATAGAATCATTTATACCATCATTCCAATTGCTCTTCATCTTCTTTGTGTTGAGGTTGAACTTAATCATTATCTTTGGATTTTTCGTTAAGCTCCAATCATTCAAGCTTAAATACCAAATCTACAACAACATCATCTATGCTTTTCTCCTTGAAGGAGTCGTTAGTTTCATCAAATGTCACATGCATAGGTATATCTACTACTTAGTTCTTTTGTTGAAAAGCTTTCTTTATGCATAAGTAGTAGTAAAGTAACTAGGAAAAGTTCCAATGTTGGATTTTAAATCAAAAATTTCAAATTGTATATTTAAAAGAATAAAACAAACTTCAAAAACCTAATCAAATGATTGACAAGAATTAAGCATAATATATTTCTAGCAAGACATTTTTAAATGAAGGCAAAGAATTGTTACTGATATTACTTATGCCAATAATCTTGCTTTTTGTATTGTCTCTAAAAATGAAATATCCACCATTATTTCCTTGTAAAATTTTAGAGCATGGTGAAGTCATTGGTCAAGTTCTTAAAGTGCCCATTTTCTTGGTTGTTCCTACAACAAAGATTCAAATTTGGATTTTGGTACCCACATAACTTTGGGTCCTTGGGAGTTAGTCTATGAACTCTTTGGTACCCAAGCTAGTTTTTCATCAAAATATGTATTTTTCTTTACAAAGCATAAAAAACTAGTATGTCCATCTTGATTACAATAAGTATATGTATATTTTGATTTATCATTAAATGTTGCTTTGATAAAATAATTTTTGAGATACTTTTGTTTTACAAACGGTTTGTATCCTATATCTCCTTTGTCAAAAACACATCTTTGTCCACCAAGCATTGAATCAAAATTCTTCTTTCCATTAGTGAACTTGTGGATAATGTTGGTCAAGTTAAAAATCTTGTCATTTAAGAAAGTATTTTCTTTTGACAAAATATCACAACTACTACAAGGTGATTTTACTTCATTTTCTTTGGTAAACTTTTAATTATTTTTGACAAATTAAGAATTTTCATTTTAAGAGCATTATTCTTGAAAATGATTTTTTTATAATTTTTGTGCAAATCATTAAAATCACTCAATAAGTTTTCATATGATAAATCACAATCACTATCACTAAACTCACTACTAGTATCACTAATATCATGAAATTTACTTTTAGGTTCAAGTGAGCTTATCTCATTTTCTATTGCCATGAAGCATATGTTGTTTTTTGATCTCTTTCATTACTTTTTTTCATCAAGATCTCATGTGTCATGAGTGAACCCATAAGTTCTTCTAGAAGAAATTTGGTGAGATCTCTAGCTTCTTGAATTGCCACCACTTTGCTTAGATACACTTTAGGAAGACTCCTAAGCACTTTATTCACCAAATCTATATTAGAGAATGATTTTCCAAGAGTATTAAAGGAGTTTATAATAATAGTAAATCTAGTAAACATTTGAGCAATAGTCTCATCTTTATGCATCTTGAATAATTTATATTGGCGTGTAAGAATATTGATTTTCGTCTCTTTCATAGAATTTGTATCTTGATACGGCACTTCAAGTATTTTTCACATTTCATGAGTATTTGTGGCTTTTTTAACATTATTAAATATATCTCTATCCATACCACAAATCAAAATATGCATAGCTCTACCATTTTTTGAAAATGTAATTTTATCATTTACATCATATTCATCTACTTCTTTATCATCAAACTTTTTCTTAAAAATAAATAGACTTTTAGTAACAATATGCCATAAATCAAAATCTAAAGAGTGTAGATATGTAAGCATTCTATTTTTCTAATAATTATAATCAGTTCCATTAAAAAATAGTGATCTAGTGGTTGAATACCTCTCATATGAAAAGATTTGAAAATTATTTGGGTTAGCCATCTCAAGACGGTTAAGTCTTTTAAAATTAAGCACTAAGCTCTGATACCAATTGTTAGCTATTGTTAGCCCAATATTAACAACTCAAAAGGGAGGGTGAATTGAGTTTTAAAATATTTTAACAAACTTTTCAAATATTCAAAACCATAGACCACTATTTTAAAACTTTTTTAGCTAAATCAACAATAATTACTAAACATAATGCAATAACAGCAAGTATATCAAGCACACTAAATATTAAACACTCAATTAAATAGTTTGCAATAAAGTAAAGAGTGTAGAAATAGAGAAAGTGCAAACTCAGTTTTTACGAGGTTCGACAAATACGACAGTTTGCCTATATCCCCGGCCCTCGACAACTTACTTTGAGCTTTCCACTATCAGATCAAGATTATGGGATTGACGACCCTTTTACAAATGGAGTGAATTCTTCTTAGGCACACCCTAGCCTTTACAATAGTCTTGACTCCGGCTCTATCATGCCTAACCTCGGATTATTTTGACTCTGATGACAATCTCACTTATACGAATTGTTTAGACAATGGTGCCAATCTCACCAACTCACGGGTTGTTTATGACTCCGATGGCAACCTCACCTAAATCAGGTTGTTTTTGAATCTAGTGGCAATCTCACCTCATACTCAATGGTTATTCAATAAACAAGAGTGAACACTCACTCACAAATTCTCCTCACAAATTAATTAATACAATTTTGGCTTAGGAGATTTGAGAACAATGCACAATGAATACTCTAAGAATGGCTCAATATGATTTGAAAGTGTAATTGATGTGAAAATAGGCTAAGACACTTTTAAGAGTAGATGAATATCAATTTAATAAGTTCATGCTCTTATGTTAAATGACATCAAATAAGACTTTATATATAGATATCTAAGAAAACTAGCTATTTATAACCGTTATTTGCTTTCTGCCAAATGTTTGGTCGACCAAAATTATAGCCGTTGGAGTTTGACACATCAGTTCAGCTTCAACGGTCATTTCTGGCCACTGGTCTAAAAATTGGTCGACCAACTTTGGTCGACCAAAATCATGTTGTGGTCAAATTTCAGATTTTGACAGGATTTTGGTATTTTTCAGATTTTAACAGTTTTTGTCGTTTTTTAAAAACTAACTTCTAAATTTATTTTAAACACTTTAAAAAAATTAGAAATCAATTTGAAAAGAATATTTTAGCTATTGTAAACTTGTTTTAGTTTCACAAAGATATTTAATAATAATTTATAAAGTGTTCATCCTAAAACACATTCTTATTTGCAAATAGAAAATATTCTTTTAGCCTATTTCAAATAATCATGATTTCAAATATATTTGCAACTTGTTTAACCTTAAGAAATTATGTTTTAAAGAATATTTTCCCATTCAAAGAGATCATTATATTATATTTTCAAACTTCTATGATAAAATAACCATTTTAAGCTTAAGATAGTTTGAAAACTCTTTTGAAAAATATGAGCCAATGCAAAGAGAACTTATGTGCAATGAACTAAATCAAATACAAGACTAAGTATGAATATACCCTATTTAGACACGATCTTGTATCTTGATTGTTCATCTTCAAGTTTGATTCTAATATATCTATATGCATCCATCTTCAAGCTTGATTCTTTGATTAACTTGAAATAGAACTTTATACCATTTCACTACATATTCAAGTTAAATCATTAGTACTAAATCAAATGTTTGTTATCTTCAAAATAAGAGTGAGTAAGATTGAAGTCTTAATTTCTCAACAATGGGCCGGTCCTGCATCGAAACCCATTTTGGACAAATTTTTTTGTCTAACCCAATATTTTTGGGTGTTCTGAATTCAGTGATGATCTCTATTTCTCAATCTGAGGCTCCATTTGAAAAGTCAACTTTTCAAGTGAACGTGACGAGATCTGAGAATAACTGTCTGAACAACTAGGTGATTAATTGAGGATATTTCTAGTGTCGTTAGCTCAGCATAACTACTATCTCGAGGTAAGGATTCAATTATCAGATTTTATACATGTTTTAATTTGAAAATTTTCATTATAACTATTTTGTGAAAAATTGTGAATAAATAATATTCTAATAAATTGCTGAAAATTATTGGATTATGTTGGGATTGAACTGTATGAATTTTATACATATTTTTATATTATGACTATGGGGTAAAACATCGGTGTTTTGTCCATGTATAGTAAATCCAGAATAATGCTAAGTTGAATTTTAAAGCTTTGCTTGGTTATGTATTGTATGGTTATTATGCATATTTTGTTACATATTGTACATACCATAATATCACACATGAGATACATCTTAGGCATCGCATTATTGTAGTAGGCGAATTAGTACACCTGCCTTTAGTGAGAGCCCGCAAACCTGCATGAAGTTTTTCTGATTATTCCTATTCGGTCGATGTAGGCATTCAGTTGTCCCTCCGTTTCGATAAGCTTAGACACATGGGTGTCCTTTTAGTTTTTTGGGATAAATATCGGGCAAAGAGTACTTAGTACATGTAGAACGAGTTACTCTAGTTCGTGACGTGAAGTGTGAGCTCATGGGATGAGTTGATTTATGATATGTACAATCTTGTGATTTTTGACTTTGGTTTTGAATATGTGATTATTCTAGATACTGTTTGTTTTATAAATTTGGTTTATAAATGGATTTTGGAAAAATGCATTAACCATGCAGGTTTGATAAAATTGCATTCACTCAAAAAGGTGATTGAGTTTCTACTGAGCATTCTCGTGCTCACCCCCATACTTCCTCCTATTTTAGGTACTGACCTATTTTGTGGTAATTATTCTGGTAACTTGGCAAGCATGTTTGGCATATGCTTGAAGTTCCAATCTTCTTCTTTGGTTGGTTTGTACTCGGTATCAATTTCCCGTTCCTAAGTTATATTTATTTAGCCAATAGTAATATATTTACTGAGTAGATGTATAAAGATGATTTTATTATTAAATCGCGTACTTAGAAAATAAAATGATTTTATGTAAATTATTTGAACATTGGGCCTTGGGTTTTAATTTGAACTCTTTTATTAAACTTTATGAATTAATAAAAGTTTTAAAACTAGTTAATTAGGATTTCCTCTCATCTTAAAATGAAAAATTTACTTAAAAATGTAAAACTAGTAAATAATATAATGATTTTTAAATTTGTCCAATCTCGTAATTTATTTATTTTTGAGGACTAAATTTAAATTTTAAGTACTTAAATTTTTCTGAAATTTTAGAAACTACTATTCATCACTATTTTCACTTAAAATTACTAAAAGTCACAGCGTTAAATTTTCGATCGTGACATTAACTACGCAGATTTATGTTCTGTATATACATATTTATAATTTGTGCATGACTTACTTGTGGACATCAAACCCTTGGCTCTACAATAAACAAATTAGTCTACTAATTAATTATAATTAGGATACAATGTTCATTTTATAGTAATTATCAACCTCATAGTTACTACGGTTGCCACGTATATGACGTCCCAATGTGTGAAAGAGAAAATATAAGTTTTGATGATTATGTACGTAGTAAGTACTTATATTGAGATTAATAATAGGTATTGTTATTAATATTAATCCAGCTAAACATATGTGATAGTATTTTGGCTCTCACACAGCTTTCTTGTCATTTTTATTGATATATCGAGTTATTTTCATTAAGTTGACCACGTTTGGCTAGCTGACATCCATGATTATAACAACAGGCAATCCAGGAAGAAGACGACAGAAATGGGTTGATTCCCATCTATATATGTTGACTTAATTAACTGAATTATTAGGGTGTAAGAATAATAATAAGAAGCGACTACCAACTGTCCTACATGGATTATTTCATTAATTAGGAGGTCATGTGGGGCACATGTGATTACAGAATATAGGACATATATTAATTAATTTAGAAAATTTTCATTCTCTCTGAATTAAAAGGAAATAACTTATTTATAGCTTATATATGTAGTAATTTCCGAATCTATATCTTATTAGCGACGTGTATATCCCAAAAAGAAAAAAAGAAAACGCTTAATAAGCCGACTGCCATCTTTGTATTATCTCAACTATGATTTATTCAGTTCAGCAAAATGTAAAACTTCATTTTTTTTTTTTTCGGCCAATGGACCCAAAACCAAGGAAGAGAGAGAGAGAGCTTTAAAACGTACGGCCTCTTCAACACATCTCGTCGTCACATTCGTCTTTCACTCATTGGATTGAACTAGCAGTATTTCATTTTATTTGTTTGAACATTTACGACTTGTTTGTTTTGTCATTTCAGTACAGAAAAAGACGAATAACAACAAGATATTATGTATGCTGGTACAACTATAAATATGTATATATATATATATATATATCCGGAAACATAAATAAAAATAATATGTATATAAATGTATATATACAGCTGACCCTGAAACATAATCACATATATTCAAAGCCAGACCACAACGCCCGCAGTGTCATCACTTCCTATAGATTGAAATTCAAATTGTTGATTAAGTCCTAAGTACTGCACATGTATAGTTCACATGTCTCCCATGCAATACTCGCATTGACTGGTTAAGAATAACTAGCTAGCGAGCACTAATCTTCATAATTTGGATATTTCAGTAGAATTAAGGTACTACTACATAAGCATAATAAACCAACTATATACACACACATATATATATGTATATATATGATTAATTTAAACATCTCAGTAATATCAACAATTATCTTATTTGCACACTTACTCTTCTCGAAATGTGGTGTTCAAAACTTACTTAGAAAAACAAAATAAAATAAAATAAAATAAAACAAAAGATACTTCTTGCGCAAGATCCAACTGGCTAGCTAACCTCAGCTTGAGATGTTGGGGTGACAAATTGATAGAATCTTCGTAATTTAAGGAGAACTATTATAATTAGCTAATTAGATGAAGGCTTTGATTTAATTTTCAAGTTTCACAAGCATTGATATCTAATTTGTCTCTTTTCAGAACAATTAGAAGACTGTTATCATGCACCAAAGTCTAACCAAATTAAGTTGACCTCTTCACGGGATCTGGAAATTAAAATTGGCAAATACCGTGACGAATATTGACTTAATTAAGAACAACCATATGTAATAGTAACTTCTTAATAGGATGTCTTGAACGATATTATGATTAAAATTTTGTGTTTTTATATTTATACAGTATCTAATTATGTGTTGTAGACTTTTCATAGATGGAGGGACCGTGCTTGTCTTTGACAATATAGCTATGTCTGTGCGCTTCATTTAATATGACTTTATATACATATGTACTCATGAACTTTTACATTAAAAGTAGTTAGTCCGGTCGAGAAGTCTCAATATTACTTTGGAGGTCTTCAAGAAAGACAGGTTCTAACCTTGAGGGAAGAAGTAGATGATGATGATGTTTATGATGAAAAAGATGAGAAACTGTTACAGCCTTAATGCGAGTGACTTAATTAATTTTATATTATCTCATGTAATATAATATATTTTACTAATGATCACCAAGTACTGTATTCCATTAATTAAACAAATCAAAACCCATCACCATCTCCCAATATAAACAATTATATCTAACAAGCAAGGTCCATGAAGGGCTAATTAATACATAAAATATTGAGCTGATGGACAAAGAGAAATATATGGAAAAAGAAAATGTTAATTAATTCTAATTAAACCCAAGCTCCCATGTGAAAGGCACCCATGCCTAGAATCTGCTGGCACACAGTTCTGCTTTCTTATTCACAAGCCCTATATTTGCGGTTGAAGAGGCTTTTTCTTTTGGATATCCTTTGTTCAGTTCCTTGTTCTTTGGCCAAAGGGAAGACCAAGAGAGGCCCTCTCACATGTGAGGTTTAATTAATTTTAAAGCATAGAGTTGAGAGAATAATTTTTTGGAGATTAAGCAAAGCGACAAATGAGGTACCCACGTGAATGATGGAAATTGTTTAATTTGGAATCTTTCTTATCGATCTGTACATTTATGTGATCAATTGGCTAGCTTCGTTTTTCATCAAATTTCTCCTTTCACACTACTCTTATTATGCTAGTTATATGACTAGCCTTCGCTTGTACTTGGACTCTTTAACTTATATATTTTCTAAGTCCCCTACCCATCGACTGAAAAAATTCCCCTACCCTTATAATAAAATTTTCTCTATGTACTGTGCTTATGATATGATATAATGGCCAAAAAAAAAGATGAAAATTCAACCAATGGAATATCTATCCATTATCTCCTTCAAAAGCTACAATATTGATGGTTTAAATCACTTCATCTTATACTTTATTACAGATCTTTGGTTATGATTCCCTGAAGTACTATCTAAGGTAAAATATTCAGAATTAAATCATTATCAACTTTATGGGGATTTCTTCTGAACCACATATATGTATAGTTATATTAGTAATTAATTATTGGACACTAAAAAACTTTGTGCAGTCCATGGCTTTCATCCCTATATAGTTATTTTTAATGTTAATGTCCAAGCTGGCAAGCTCTAAGTTAAAATAAACTCCTACAATTCAGTTCCTAATTAATAAAAATTGGCAATTTCTGGTAATTAAAGTAGTTTCATATATATAGACAAAGTTTAAAATGCAACGAGGAGTTCTAATTGTTTCTCCATGATCATATATTAGTATAATTTACGATACTATAATATATTGAACTAAAAATTTGTGTCTTGATTATTGATTTAATTTAAGTTGCTGTCTTCATCCGTGTACGGACGATCGAGCTAAACATTATATATCAAAACTGATAACTTTGAGGCAAAATACTTAATCAGTTTCTTACTTTAAATTTTCTTTAATTTATGATTGTCACAGCTAAAAGTGCTTCTTTTAATTATTTTAATTCACTGAAAATATAAAGCCACTTGACAATTTTTAACAGTTTACATGCAAACACTAAAGATATATGTATGCCCTATATATATAGGGCATCAATCCATTAAGTATTTCTTTTTTTACCTATTAATAGGTATTAATTTGGCCAATGAAAATTTAGTATGCATATTTTTTTATTGTAAAAAGTAAGAGAGAGAAAGAGTATTAATGATGCACGTTCTTTCATACATTTTATTATAGCTATTAGATGGTTATCCAACGGCTAAAAAAAAATATTTATCCATAGGTAAAGAAAAAAAATACCTATTGAATTGGCAACCATATATATATATATATACACACATATTTATATTGACTACGTACTATTAATTCTAATATATATATATATATATATATATATATATATATATATATATTTGTTTGTCCATGAAGGAAAGTATAATTTTCTTCTGGTATATCACGTATGTTTTGGATAGTGCGTTGGATGATTAAGCTCTCTGCAATGTTCTTGGAGTAAAGTAATTATATGTTGGACAGCAGGAACAATAATTAATTTTAAGAGACAGATTTACTACACTAAATAATAATATCCATCGTTCGGTAATATTCAATTGAGAATAATATGCATGTTTGTACAAATTGTATTACTTTTCTAAGCATTAATTATTAACATATTGATGTTCCTTAAATTAAAAAAAAAAAAGAATAAAAAAGAAAAACAAATATATGTCCTGGAAGAGTTAGCGTATGCAGCTACATATACAATCATACAAATATTTTTTTTTTCCTTTTTTTTTTATGTCTCTCTTTTGGGTTACATTAGTATATGTAAATTTCAAATATTCCTTTTGATTCAACAAAGAAAGGCTAATATGTTCACCTGAACGGATAAATATCTTGTATTACGTTTTGCTCAATCGGCTCGATCAACTCTTCGTGCATTTCTAAAGCTTGTTGTCCATTTATACACATTATACATATCATGCATATTGGATGCTTGACTAATCAATGACATAAATTAGAGATAACTGTATAAAAATATTTTGAAATTTGGATATTCTGTAATTTAAATCTTGAAATTTAGATTTTGTAAAATAATACCCTGAGATTAAGAATTTTTGAAAATTAATACCCTGAGTTGACTTTTTGAATAATTTTAACTGATAAAATATAATAATATTCTCAAATTTAAGAAGAATAATAAGGATTAATCTAGTTTTAATGGATGATATTATTATTTTTTGGTTGTTAAAATTAGTCAAAAAATCTGTATATAGTATTATTTTTGAAAATTTATAATCTCATGTTATTATTTTATAGAGTTAAAATTTCAGGATTTAAATTACTCAAACTTAGAGCATATTTTTTTGTAATTCACACTATAAATTATTAGAAGGAATGATGAAATGGACCAATTAGGTTCATTATTATATATATTTTTCTCATCTTTTTTGTTTATAAAATATTTTTTTCCATCTTTGTAGTAAGACAGAAATCTCCACTGTCTTTCCACACTTTTTTAATAAAAAAAATTAAATATATAATTCTTATAGCTGTTATATGTTGAGATTTCTTTTTTTTTTTTTCCCTTCAATTTATCAAAGCTAGCTTCCTGGACTGGCCCAACAAAAAAAATAAGTCGCGGGCTCACTTCTTCTATCAGCCGTTGAAAGCCCAATAAAGTTCATCTACTTTGCTGCGATCTCTCATAGAGCCCGGGAACAACAGATGACACACATCCCACAAGGGTTATTGATTATTATGAACACCGATCAAATACACCCTTCATTAATTTTGTTCACTTGAATGCTATTTTCTCTAAACAAAATGCTAACTATTACAGTTATAAATTATAATCTTTGTTTATGTTGAACAAATCAATAATTATAGCTCACTAACCAGCCGCAATAGAAACAGTAAAAAGGCAGCCGCAATAGGAATAGTAAAAAGGCAGCCGCAATAGGAATAGTAAAAAGGGAAACCGCAATAGGAATAGTAAAAAGGGAAACCGCAATAGGAATAGTAAAAATGGCAGCCACAATAGGAATAGTAAAAAGAGTAGCTGTAATAGCAATAGTAAAAGATGGTGTTCACACCACCTTTTAAGTTCTATAAATACGGAGGGCTTCATCACTTGTTTTGCATCCCATTCTAAATCCTCTTCTTTTCTAAGAGAGAATTCAAGCCTAGGAATTCCTTTTAGTGTCCCACTCGTTTTCTTCTAAATTTTTTAGAGAGAGTGTTTTCTCCTATTTCAAGAGAGAGAGAGATTCATTTGTTCTCTCCTTTTATTTAGAGAGAAGTGTGTTATAATCTCTTCTTCATAGTGAAATTCTTCACAGCCTTGTCCGTGGACGTAGCCTAAGTTGGGTGAACCACGTTAATTCTTTTGTGTGTCTTATTTATTTCAGTTTACCTAAATTTTCTCAACTCGTATTTTAGCTGTATTATCGCTTCTGCAAAGCCGATCTCCTAGCAGTGGTATCAGAGCCATTGGTGGAGTACTATTCACGTATACGGTACTGTTCACGTATAGTGAAACGGTGGTAATTGAACAAATCATGGTGAACAAAAATTGCGGCAAAATTTGATATTGAGAAGTTTAATGGGAACAATTTCTCTTTGTGGAAAATGAAGATAAAGACAATCTTGAGAAAAGATAATTGCCTAGCAGCAATTGGGGAAAGGCCTGCTGAGATTACTGATTATAAAAGGTGGGACGAGATGGATAGCAATACTATCGCTAACTTATATCTGGCACTAGCAGATGGAGTCCTGTTGAGCATATAGGAGAAGAAGTCAGCCAAGGAGATATGGGATACATTGACAAAGCTGTATCAGGCCAAGTCGCTTCACAATAAAATTTTCTTGAAGAGAAGGCTTTATACCCTTCGGATGGTGGAATTAACAACGGTGACTGACCACATCAATACCCTCAATACTTTATTCTCACAGCTCACAATAATGGAGTATAAAATAGAGGATAATGAATGTGCAGAATTCTTACTTCAGAGTCTACTTAATTCGTATGATCAACTCATTATAAATATGACCAGCAATGCTACAACTCTAGTTTTTAACGATCTTACAGCTGCTGTTCTCGAAGAAGAAAATCGGTGTAAGAACAGGGAAGATAGATTAGCAAGTTCACAGTAAGTAGAGGCTTTGACAATGAGAGGGAAATTAACAGAACGTGGCCCCAGTTGGAGTCAGAGTCATGGTAGATCAAAGTCAAGAAGTAAGAAGAATGTCAAATGTTATCACTGTGGCAAGAAAGGGCACGTCAAAAGGGAGTGTTGGCAACTCAAGAAGAATGAAGATTCCAGAGGGAAGGACCCCGAGTTATCAAATGCTCAGGGGAATGTTGCAAGTACTTCATATGATGGAGAAATCCTGTATAGTGAAGCAGCAACAATTTCTAAAGACAGACTACAGCTCACTGATGTTTGGTTAATGGATTCGGGAGCAACATGGCACATGACTTCTCACAGAGAATGGTTTCACACATATGAACTTGTCTCTAAAGGATCTGTATTCATGGGTAACGATCATGCCTTAGAGATCGCTGGGATTGGTCCTATCAAGATAAAGATATATGATGACACTATTCGTACTATTCAAGAAGTGCGACATGTGAAAGGCCTGAAGAAAAATCTATTGTCTTTGGGACAATTAGATAACCTTGGTTGCAAAACTCGTATCGAGAATGGGATCATGAAGATTATGAAGGGCGCGCTTGTAGTAATGAAGGTAGAGAAAATTGCTATGAATCTATACATACTTAAAGGAGATACACTGATGGAAGCTGAGGCATCATTGCTTCAACAAATTTCGGAGAAGAATCAATGATGATGTGGCATCGTAAGCTTGGCCATATGTCGGAATGAGGCTTGAAGATTCTCTCTGAATGGAGGTTGCTTCCTGGTCTCACAAAGGTATCTTTACCCTTTTGTGGACATTGTGTCACAAGCAAGCAGCATAAATTAAAGTTTTGCACATCCAGTTCTAGAAGTAAAAAAGTTCTAGACCTAGTTCACTCTGATGTTTAGCAAGCATCGGTAATGTCCCTAGGAGGAGCTAGATACTTTGTATCTTTTATTGATGATCACTCTAGGAGATGTTCGGTGTATCCTATCAAGAGGAAGGCAAATGTGTTTTCAGTCTTCAAAATATTCAAAACACGGATAGAGCTTGAATCTAGAGAAAAGATCAAGTGTTTAAGGACAGACAATGGAGGAGAAGATACAAGCGATGAATTTAATAACTTCTGTCAATAAGAAGGAATTAAGAGGCAGTTCACAGTAGCGTACACTCCTCAACAAAATGGAGTGGCAGAGTAGATGAACAGAACCTTGTTGGAAAGAATAAGAGCAATGTTGAAAGCTGCAGATCTACCCAAGACATTCTGGGCAGAAGCAGTCAAAACCGCCTGTTATGTGATTAATCGATCTCCATCAACAGCAATTGATCTGAAGACACCGATGGAGATATGGACTGGTAAGCCAGCTGATTATTCTCGCTTACATATATTTGGATGTCCTGTGTACGTGATGTACAACGCTCAAGAAATCACAAAATTGGATTCAAAGTCCAGAAGGTGTGTACTCTTAGGATATGCTAATGGAGTCAAGGGATATCGCTTATGAGATCCCACTGCCCATAAGGTTGTCATCAGTAGAGATGTGATATTTGTAGAGAATAAACTGCAAGAGAAGGGAGACGTTAGCAGACCAGAAACTACTATAGTTCAGGTAGAAAAGAATACTGAAGATTCATATTCTTCTGAAGTAGCACCTGAGTACGAAGTAGAAGAACCAGTCGAGGAAGAGGCTTCTGAAATTTGTCAGTCAACTCGTGAGAGAAGAACACTGGCATGGCACTCAGATTATATCACTAAGAGCAATATTGCATACTGTCTTTTAACAGAGGATGGAGAGCCAACAACTTTTCATGAGGCTACCAAAAGCCCGGATGTATCTCTATAGATGACAGCAATGCAAGAAGAGATTGAAACCTTTCACAAGAACAAGACATGGGATCTTGTTTCGCTACCACAAAGAAGGAAGGCTATTGGCAACAAATGGGTCTACAAGATCAAGCGTGATAGCAATGATCAAGTAGAGCAGTATCGTGCGAGATTGGTGATAAAAGGATATGCTCAGAAAGAAGGTATTGACTTCAATGAGATATTTTCATCTGTAGTTCGACTGACAACAATTAGAGTGGTTCTGGCGATGTGTGCTACGTTTGACCTACATCTAGCTAGATGTGAAAACTGCTTTTCTTCATGGAGAACTTGAAGAAGAGATTTATATGCTCCAACCAGCTGAAACAGGCAAGGAGAACTTGGTCTGCAGATTGAACAAATCTCTATACAGTCTTAAACAGGCGCCGAGGTGCTGGTATAAAAGATTTGATTCCTTCATCATAAGCCTTGGGTACAACAGACTCAGTTCAGTCCACTGCACATACTTCAGGAAGTTTAATAAAGATAGTGATTTCATTATCTTATTATTGTACGTGGATGACATGTTGGTAGCGGGCCCCAACAAAAGCAGAATCCAAGAATTCAAGGCACAGTTAGTTAGAGAATTTGATATGAAAGACTTGGGACCAACAAACAAGACTCTAGGATGCAAATTCACCGAGACAGAGGTAACAGGAAAAATCGGCTTTCTCAGAAAAATTATTTGAAGAAAATCTTGCGCCGCTTCAATATGCAAGATTGTAAGTCGATTTCTACCCCACTTCCTGTTAACTTCAAGTTATCCTCTAGGATGTGTTCTAGCAATGATGCAAAGAGGATGGAGATGTTTCGAATACCGTATGCATCAGCAATGGGAAACCTAATGTTCACTATGATATGTACAAGACCAGATATTGCACAAGCAGTGGGAGCGGTCGGTCGATATATGGCGAATCCTGGTGGAGAGCATTGGAATACTGTGAAGAGAATTCTGAGATATATCAAATGAACCTCAGATGCTGCATTATGTTACGGAGGATCAGAATTTACTGTCAGAGGATATGTTGATTCAAATTTTGCCGGTGATCTTGACAAACGAAAATCTACTACAGGCTATGTGTTTACTCTTGCAAAAGGAGCTGTAAGCTGGGTTTCGAAACTACAAACTGTTGTGGCTTTATCTACAACAGAAACAGAATACATGGCAGCTACACAAGTTTGTAAAGAGGCTATTTGGATTCAAAGGTTATTGGAAGAGCTCGGGCACAAAGAAGAAAAGATTTCTCTATTTTGTGACAGTCAAAGTGCCTTGTATATTGTAAGGAATCCAGTATTTCATTCTAGGACAAAGCACATTGGCTTTCAATATCACTTTGTTCGAGAAATAGTAGAAGATAGAAGTATGGACATGAAGAAGATTCACACAAAGAAGAACCTAGCAGATGCTTTAACCAAACCAATCAACACTGACAAGTTCCAATGGTGTAGATCCTTATTTGGCCTAGTAGAAATATAAGCAGCATAAAGAATTTACAATGGAAGAAAATAAAGATTCATCAAGTGTGAAGACATGATTAAAATCAAGTCTTCAAGTGGGAGAATGTTGAACAAATCAATAATTGCAGCTCACCAACTAGCCGCAATAGGAACATTAAAAAGGCAGCCACAATAGGAATAATAAAAAGGCAGCCGCAATAGGAATAGTAAAAAGGAAAGCTGCAATAGGAATATTAAAAAGGGCAGCCGCAATAGGAATAGTGAAAAGAGCAGCCGCAATAGGAATAATAAAAAGGCAGCCGCAATAGGAATAGTAAAAAGGAAAGCCGCAATAGGAATATTAAAAAGGGCAGCCGCAATAGGAATAGTGAAAAGAGCAGCCGTAATAGTAATAGTAAAAGATGGTGTTCACACCACCTTTTAAGTTCTATAAATACGGAGGGCTTCATCACTTGTTTTGCATCCCATTCTATATCATCTTCCTTTCTAAGAGAGAATTCAAGCCTAGGAATTTCTCTTAGTGTCCCACTCGTTTTCTCCTAAATTGTTTAGAGAGAGTGTTTTCTCTTATTTCAAGAGAGAGAGAGATACATTTGTTCTCTCCTTATATTTAGAGAGAAGTGAGTTGTAATCTCTTCTTCATAGTGAAATTCTTCACAGCCTTGTCCGTGGACGTAGCATAAGTTGGGTGAACTACGTTAATTCTTTTGTGTACCTTATTTATTTCATTTTACCCAAATTTTCTCAACTCGTATTTTAGCTGTATTATCGCTTCCGCAAAACCGATCTCCTAATAGTTTACATATTACAATTTAACAAATTAACAAATATTGAAATGATGACTCACAAAACTAGAGGATTTTTTTTCTGTGAAAAGATTAAAAACTGCTGTGAATTTTTATTTTTATTTTTAAAAATGATAGCAAGAAAAAGAATGTTTTTTTTAATAAGAACAATGTATTTCTCTCCCAGTTATAAAACATTATAATTCTTTTTCAATATTCATTAAAAAAAAACATAAGGAAAATGAGGAATGGAAAATTTATAATGATGCTACAACTGTATTTTATTTATCTATATATATATATATATATATATATATATATATATATATATTGGAGGGAATTTACATTTGTGAAGTTAAAAAAACAAAATAGAACTTTTTTCTTTTTTCCCGACACTAAACAGAACAAAATCTCTCCCTTTTTTTTTCTTTCTTTTTTTTTTTTCTTTTTTCCGTGAATGAAACAGAACAAAATCTTGAAACTTGGCTTATATAACATAAACAAACAGGGGAAATCATTAATAAATTATTAACAGAGTGAGTTTGAGAAAATAATAGCATGTATCCATATATCATGTAGTTTATTAATTACCAATAAGAAAAACAAAAATTATATGTTTTAACACCAACATAAATCAAACAAAGACAAAATTGGGAGCATAAACGATAGAAGGGCAAAAAATATTATAACACCAAAGACGTCAAACAGTTTGATGCGTCTTCTCATATAAAGAAAATGGGTTGTGACTTGTGTGACTTGAGCCCAAATCTTTGGTTAATGATTAGAAAAGGTTGAATTGTGTTGCAGACCTTTTCTATCAATAAACTCTAGCTCATGATTACTAAAAAATAAATAAATAAATAAATACACAAATTGTAGCATTAGCAAAACGGGTGCCTCTTTCTAGCACTACAAATTATTTCCCAAGGTTAACATATAAGTGAAGCCCCATTAACATTAAGGGTAAAATTGATTTACATTGGAAACTATATTGCCTAGGGAGTCAAATTTGATTACAATGACTGAAATTTTAAATGGGGACTTGGGGAAAAAAAAAAAAAAGAAAAGAAAAGAAAGAAAGAACAAGAAGATTCCTGGGTTCTACAAAAACCATGTCTTTAGTTAGGTGTCGTGTTAGATATGCCAAAACACCTCAATCTTCATTGATTGGTTCAAATATTTGGTACCAGTCTAATGTGTCATTTAAGCACAAGCCTTTAGCATATGGACAAAGCAAAGAGGTACACCTATCATCCCACTATAATAACCTCCCCAGACTATTATATTAACTTTAGAATATTTATCCATTTCGTTATAGACCAAGGTCGTTTTTCATTGGTATCACTTAGATAGTGAGGTTTCCACCAACTAGTCTTCATTTTCGTGATATGACATCATCAGATAGTGATATCCAGCATGCCCAACCTCAGAATCCAAGTTTTTGTCCTCAAGGATATAATTTTCCATTCTCTTAGTGGAATATCTAATTTACCATAGCCCAGCCCTCTCGGCTCTACAAGCCGCAATATCACAAGTTTAAATTCTTCAAACATTTAAAACTATGCACTTTTCATTACAGATTTGGTGTATATCTGGTTAGAAGCTTCCACGGTAGCCAAAAATGAGCACTTAAACCAAGATAAGAATTTTGGCTGTTTTCATTAGTCGAAGACCTACTAACCCACTTGGTTAAATAACTTAATTAGGCTAAGTATGCAAGACCAGAGAAATTGTAGGGTCACTTCTCATATTACAAAAAGCCTTATTCATTAAAATATATGTACATAGGATCAAAAAATGTCGAGAACTTGACATGAATGAGTACTTGGGATAAGAATATTATTATGGCTCCATGTGCTATTTTATCTCTGGGATAGCTTCTCATATTGCCATGTGGATTACAACTAGGGAACGGTATCCCTGTCCAATTTTTCTGTCTAATTCTCTGTCCAACTAGAGAGAGATTGAATGATTTTTTTTTTTTTTTTTTTTCAGGTAAACGATGCTTGTGCTTTTTTCCATTACATATATGAGATGCATTTTAACGAGGTGTCATTTTCTTATTAGTTGGACAGACAATCAGACAGAAAAATTGGACAGGGGATCCCGTTCCTACAACTAGATCCTAGAGGACAGACATAACCGTTGCTTTGAACAATTACTTGGTATGAATTCTCTCAGTTTCACATCTGTGCTCGGCGAAACTAAGCATGCATGTGAATGTGTATAGATATAGATATATATAGGCATTTTGTTCTTTTGGTTAGTCGTACTGGTCAATGTCAGTTCACTACTAAAATGTTCAGTGAAATCCAAAATTAGACCAATTTTTCTTAACCATGGGAATTTGATCATGCCCTAAGTGGCCAGCAGTGAATCAATATTGTTTTTTTAGGTACTTGATTATTATTATTTGAGAAAGTTTTGTTCATTACCATTAGAGCTTATGATTGTTGGAGTTGCTCCTTTTTCCTTGCTTTTACCATGATTCTTGTTTTGTAGTACTAATAGTTTTCACAATTATGCGGCAGCCTAAGATTGATTTAATGCCAATGATAGGGGAAGAGGAAAATGGTTAAAAAGGCCTACTATGTTCATATGTGTTAGACGTGTCTGTGCAATCATGGATTCACAGTCGTTCATAAGTGGATCCCAACGTTCTGTACGGCGTAGAAAATTTTTGGTACAATGAAGAATATTTATGCTCGTACTTAAGCAGGCTCTTCGCCACAAGCCTACCAATTATTTTCGAAAAAGAAAATATTAGGCCCAATGTGTTTTAATCTTAAAAATAAATAAAAATCAGAGCAAGAATTTTAATGAAAAATCAGGTCCACTTATCTATAACAGCTCATGACTCTTTCGTATCATTGCTTGTACAAATTGTAGACAGTTAGAGATTAACATGAAATGTGTTGAAGCAGATCTATGGAGTGTCATTTTCAGTGTCATTAATTCAGCTTGGCAGAATGGTTGGCGTACTTTATGGCTGAGAGTGACCCTATTTATGTTAACTGATTTGTTGGCTGTCACAAGGAACTTAAACCACAGTTTTGCTTCATTGAACTTCCTCTTAATACCCAACGTTTGTGCTTCATGTATGAAAATTTTATGAGTTTTGGTAAAGCTCAACCAGTTGATAATTGATTTAGTTTAAAGTTGATCCTCTCCTGTCTTTGGACTTGTCTTTCAGCTACCCAACCTTATCACCTACTGCAACTTTCACAAAAGGTGCTTCTATAAATAAAGTGGAAAAGTCCAGGTGCCTCTCTCTTGCTTTCTATAATATATATATATATACATATATCTTGAAAAAAGCATTGCATATGAGTGGTTTATATAAATAAATATAAACTTATCATCTTAATTAAGCATTGATCTCGGTTATATTTATGCTAAAGTTGCAACTTGTAGATACATTCTCTAATCTTTTTTTTTTTCATTCCTTTGAATCATAGTACATTCCCAACAATGCTGCAAATAAAGTACTACATATTCAACTGAATATAAACCTAATTATTTGGTTAAAAATTATAATTCCTGGTCTAGAAGATTTATTTTTCCTTTCCTTGATTCCTATATCCATCAACCTTTACATCATTTTGCACATAGAGGGAGCACTACAGACTCTCATTGACCTTCATCTCTTACAAGTAACTAACATTCTCAATCAGAATCAATGTAAAACAGATGCCCACTTAAAAAAATTTATTGATCTTCTATTTTTGCCTTGTGCCTTAATACACATAATTGAGCTAATGTCCAAACTAGTGGACTTGATAGTTGATACTAACCCAACTCCACCTCTATGCAGATTGGTTTGTGCTCGAACTTTAAAATTCATGAATAGATGATGTGTATATGTATATGTATATGCATAGGTATATTGTGCCTTAAAAGAAAGAAAAATATGAAATAGACAACAAAACTGACTAGAGCTAAGGCAGTCTTTATAAATGGGGAACAAGTTGGAAAGCCAAGTGCGCTCAAATAAAGAAACATACAATCCTTCCTTTTCAATAAAAAGAACAATAAAGGCAGAAACAATGAATGGTGTGGTTATATTGGTCCATGGTTGAGGCTGTACTTTTTTATGGGTAGCTTTATTATTGATGAATTATTTGGATCATCAATAAGTGTAGTCCAAAGGGCCAAAAACAAGATTATTGACATAGTTCATTTTGTTCTAAAGTGGAAAAGTTGGTATCACTTCATTTAATGAAATTTTTAACTCAACGCTGTTAATTGTTATTGCCAAGACATAATTGGGTGATTGCTAGGTTATTGTTGGCTTCAGGTTTTCTCCCAAAAATAGAGTGTGTCCCTTATTGGAGTTACTTTCCCATATTTTTAGGACATTATGAAAAAGACTGAGATAGTAAGCAGCTGAGTGCAATTGAATTATGGTTTCCTTTTTTTTCCTTTCTGTACATCTTTTTCAGTAGTAAGCTGAGAATGAGATAAGAAAAAAAAATAGGAGTTTAGTCATATTAAAACAAGAAATAAAAATGTACAAAAATAGAGAGAATAATTTTCTAAGTTCAACACTTCTGGTGACTTGATTTTATTTGTATCAGGGGGATTTAAGTTCAAAACAAGCTTATTTTTTTTTTATTTGGAAGCGACACTGCTAATCTCCTATGATAAATGAGTTCTCTTTAGTGCCAATAAAGCCGTATTCCTGTTATCCTCATTTCAGAAATAAATAAATAAATCCCACAAGGAAAAGTGACGGACGAAGATCTAGATTATTAAATAATCTTTAGATTAAAGAAGGTGAAAAAAAAAAAAAAAAGGAGTACCTCAATAAACCATTGGTGACTTTGGAATATGAAATAAAAGTTTTATAATAGAGGCCCTTCAGAAAATAGCCTCTTTTATTCCTCACAGCACAGCATCTTGGAGGTATTAAGATTAAAGGCCTTAAAAGGACCACAGAATTATAGCTTATCTTCCTTTATTTTTTTTCCAGTGCTTTGAAATTTCTCATTCTATAACCAAGAACTTACAGATTATAAATAAAAAGGTAAGCTACTATATGGGAATCTGTTAGTCCACTAATTTACTTTAGTTAACTTCTATATTTTGTCGAAAATCACGACCTTAACTTACTGAGATGATAAAGAGAGCATATTATTATCAACTAAAAAAAATAATGAAATATGAGATAATGACTTTAGTGAAAAATAAATGTAAACAGAATAAATATATAAAATGTTCTGATAAACTAGTTGCCACCGGTCCACCAGCTATTCAAGCTTTTAATCATCAACGATTATGGCATGAGCTACCTAAGTGCTTTAGATCATCCATAAAGCTAGAATGTATTATTCTAAAATCTTGGATATTACATGTATAAAGAACAATTTGGTATGTAGAGAAAATCCAATGCTGGCAAATATGAAAACGAGAATGGATTTATAAGGACTTAGTTCACTCTTTCGAAGGAGTTAATATTTTGAGATGGAACTCGAAACCTTTAGAAGGAATCCATATCCTATCAAGAGATTTAGCATAGCTAATGTTTTCTTCCTTAGTTTTCTTTGGCAAATGGTAATAAATTTGTCAAAGTAATTAATGATTACCTTGCTTCTTCCTTAAACTTCATTAGCTTCCAAAGATGGTGCTACAATCCATGGTAACTAACTTGCTATTAGAATTATCTTATTTATCTTCTCAACGCAATAATTTAGGATGGAGGAGGATAGAAAAACTAGAAAGAGGTTTAATCAGCCAAAATATAGCACTAATAAATCCCTTATTTTGCTGGGTTATCTCTTAAAAAAATAAATAAATAAAAACTATGATTTTCCTACAACTTTAACCCTATTTTTTGACTTGTGCAAAATAATACCTACACATTAAGAATGTCTAAAAATTTGCACATTCTATTCACTAAATAATCAATTTTTTTCCTTCATTAAACATTGAATCCAAATTAATTAGGTTAACATATTATTGTTGCAAACACTTAATTCCTACTAAAAATGCCCTAAAACAATAGATTAACTTAGTCAAAATTAGCTTAGAAGATACATATATTTAGAAGTTCTTAATATGAAAGTATAATTTTGCGCAAGTAAAAAATATTATTGAAATTACAGAAAGACCATTATCTAAAGTTTTTTTTTTTTGACAATTATCTCTATTTTAATTTACAATCTATTCCAATTCCAATTGCGTTAAATTTTCGAAACGATTGAGTTAATAATATTAGGCCTTGTAACTCGAGACGTTGATGGCTTTTATTTCTAAAGTAATGTCTTGAATTTTTTTTTCAAGCGTTAACAACATTGCTAATCTATTGAAATCTAAATAGGAATCATGTGGTTCCACTTTATGCATCTATGCTTATACTCAGATGCACAGGTTTATGTTCTTTAGAATCTTTATGACAACATAGAGGGTAGCCTTGAAGCTGTGGAGAAAGTGCTTAATAGCTTTGGGATAGGAGCTTTGGGCTTACAAAGTAATTTTCTTTTTGGTTCTGTCTATTAAACTATTTTCCTAGCTACATTAATAGGAGTATATTTTTCTAATCTTCTTTCAGGCACCAAAATCTCAAGAGATTCCAACGTGGGGATTAGTAAGCACTAAGCATGAATGGCACCCTTGCACTATAAATCCACCACCATCACCTCTCACTCTTCCACAATTGGCCGTTACAAAATGTCATCCCAATTTGCTTCTCTAATATTCTAACTAGTCACGAGACTCGTGCACTCACACACAATCAAACTCACCAAAGTAGGCCTCAAAATTCCTAACTTTCTCACTCTCAGAAGTCCAAATCCGAAAGAAACCCACCAAGCCATTTTGCTCATAAGTTATGCCTGAAACAACAAACTTGCAAGAAAAGCAAAACAGAACAGCCTCTAATAACCAACCTTGTACTCGAAAATGGTCAGCCGACTATGCCAAAATGGTGCTATCAGAGCTGAAAACGCAGCGAGGAATAGTAGTTCCATTGGTTGTCATGAATTTGACATGGGTCGCAAAGATGGCCATCACAACAGCATTTCTAGGACGGCTTGGAGGGCTTCAGCTGGCTGGTGGTGCGCTTGGCTTAACCTTTGCTAATGTCACCGGCTTTTCTGTCCACACTGGGCTCTGTGGCGCCATGGAACCAATATGCGGCCAAGCTTACGGAGCTAAAAACTTCAAACTCCTTCACAAGACCCTTCTCATGACGATCTTTTTGTTACTGTTAGTAACAGTACCTATTTCTTTCTTGTGGCTCCATGTCGACAAAATCCTCATCCATTTTGGCCAACAAGAAGACCTTTCAGTGGTCGCAAAGAACTACCTTTTCTATCTTCTGCCTGATTTGGTGATCACCTCATTGCTTTATCCTCTCAAAGCCTATTTGAGCTCACAAAGCACGACAATTCCTATCATGTTCAGCTATGCTCTGGCCCTCGCCTTTCACGTACCAATCAACATCTTCCTTGCCAAAGAGAAGGGTCTTCAGGGAGTTTCCATGGCTTCATGGATCACTGATCTCTTAGTTCTAACTGTACTGGCAATATATGTAATCATGGTGGAAAATTCAAAGGGAGGGAAGTGGAAGGAAGGAGGATGGTTAGATCAAGGCTATGGAGATTGGATTAGGCTGCTTAAGCTTTCTGGACCATGTTGCCTCACCACCTGCCTTGAGTGGTGGTGTTATGAGATTTTGGTTCTATTGACAGGGCACCTTGACAACGCCAAACAAGCGGTTGGAATTCTAACCATTGTTCTAAACTTCGACTATTTGGTCTTCTCCATCATGCTTTCTCTAGCAACAAGTGCCTCAATCCGTGCGTCGAATGAGCTTGGCGCAAACAGAGCAGGCCCTGCTCGTCAGTCAGCCTATGTGTCTCTGACACTGAGTGTGGTCTCAGGTTGGATATGTTGCTTGGTGATGGTGGCAGCCAGAGGAAGTTGGGGGTCTTTGTTCAGCCATGATAAGGGGATTATAAGAGGAGTAAAGAAGATGCTGCTGCTCATGGCTTTGGTGGACATTGTGAACTTCCCATTAGCAGTTTGTGGAGGAATTGTTAGGGGAACAGCTAGACCTTGGTTAGCCATGTATGCCAATCTTGGTGGGTTTTACCTTGTGGCCTTGCCGTTGGCTGCAGTCTTGGCTTTCAAGGTTATGCTTGGGCTTGGTGGAATGTTGATGGGGTTCTTAGTGGGTGTTATTGCTTGTCTAACATTGTTGTTGGTGTTCGTTTTTAGGATCAATTGGGACGAAGAAGCTAGCAAGGCTCAAATCCTTGCCGAGGTGAGTAAAGATGGGAATCACAAAACTGCCGAGACAGTTGATAATGGTCGAGTGTGGGAACATCTCTGAAAAATGTTCCTAATTCTGCAGTGCAACCAATGCACAATTTGAATGAGAAAATCTTTAAAAAAAAAAAAAAGGGGGGGAGAGAGAGAGAGAGAGAACTTAACACCACTGTTACAGTGTATAAAAGTTGAAAAAAAATCAATGTGTTTTCATCATGTTCTGTAATTTGAGGAGATATTTTCTTCCCCGTGAGCCATTATCCAGCACCTGGAATCAAGCTAGGAAAAGGGCCAGTGTAGCCTTGGGAATGTAAAATATGGCATATCTGCAAACAAGCATATATAAATTACTTAAACCAGCTTGGTGGAAAAACTTGTCGCGTCAATGGAATAACTTGTAAACCAATTTAAAAAATTTCAATACAACATCCTTTCATCCATCTTCAACTATCAAAATTACATCATAGGTCACAAAGAAAATTACATGGGCATTAATCATCATCAAATCCAGGTTCAGAAATTAAAGACTCCAGCTCTCTTGCTTTCTCATCATTGAAGCCAAGGGTAGCCATTATTTTATGACCAGGGGAATTGACTTCTGACCAAATGCCAAGAAGCAGATAAGACGTTGTAGTTTCACCACCATCACCTGCAACCAAAATCAATTAATCACCTGGCAAGATTTCAGCATACAGCAGAACAGTTCCAAAAATTTTGCCAAAGAGAGGATGAGCATGTAGAATACGTAATCCATCGATGCCAGTAATGAGGTTGGTGCGACTTGCACTATTCAGCAACTGTGAAATTGGAGTCAGAGTCCAAAGGTGGTACAAGATTTCTCATTAACTAGCAATATTATCATTGGGGTTCAGGCTTAACTTTATTTTTCTTTAGATAGGAACAATCAATCTTCACAACCCTGAGGGGGTGTCTGAGATCACCTCAGTATAGACAACCTTTTAATGGATTTGTGATGTAGAACAAGAGGAGAAAAGAGATGATAGGAAGATTCGATAGAGAAGATAAGAATTGAGAGACATAGTATAAATAAGAGAGAATGCAGAGAGAGGAAACTCTAATAATATGATGCAAATCTGATTATTATATTCCTTATCTGGATCATTAAGCTTACTTTTAATAACTATTGATTGAAAAACCCGGCCGAACTCGTAAAGGAATTTACTTGGTTTCACAAAACATGTAAAAGAGAACTTTTATATACAGAAACTTAAACCAACCAAAACAACGCCAAAAGGACATATTGAAACTTTACCAGATTTTACTTTTTTGTCGATAGCCCAATCAAGTGCTCTTTGAGCTTCTTCTGTCAATAGAGGATGCTCAGGACTGAAAAAGAACATGTCTGCCTTCCCAAGTAACTTGACAGTTTCTTCACGCACCTTTGTAAGTGTTATTCCACTTGCTCGCAAAAACTTAGCAGCCAGACTAGTACCTGAAGTCCAAAATTTAAAAGTATTTGGTATATTGCACAAACAGTACATACGTGATCAACAATATCTCCGCTGTTCTAATGATAATGAAACATGGAAATTTCTCATTTGTAACAAAAGTAAGATACATTCAAAGGGAGATATATAAGAAATATAAGCAGGACATCCATACCAATACCATGTTGTCGTAGTTTTCAACTAAAAATACAGATATCTAAGTCTCCTAATTTGCTAGCAGATATCCCTAAATGGAGTCAATACTGAGAATGATATGAATAAGAAATATAACATGAATAACTAAAGTTATTAAGAGACACCTTCCTTTCACTCAACAAAGTTTGTTCTATTTATGTTCAGGCTACATGAGCCAAGAAAGAACAACTGCTAGTAGATGCAGCAACATTTGTGCAGAAAAAGCAAACGTAACCTTTTTCATTTAACATAAAAGCATAATACCCGAATTAAACAACTAGAGCCAGACTCACTATCAAATACATGGTAAAAACTAAAAATTGAGCTCAAACTTCAGAACAACTTAAGCCTAAAAAATGATGGCAAGTTCAGTTTTGGACTTAACAATAGCAACTCTAAGAGTGAGTTTAGACTAGCTGCATTAGGCAAAAGAATTTCTAATCATTCACTGGGATAAAGTATAGCTTAATTAATTACTCATTAATCATTATAAAAATGAATAAACTCTTACCCTCAACAAGGATCCCCATGAGAAGGGCTTCAGTCCCAGTAGTTGAATACTTGAGCTTCCTAGCTTCCAATTCAGCCATACCAAATGACTTTATAGCCCTCCAAGACCACCTGCTTCCATTTCCAAAATACCCAATTCACAAAACCATAATCCCAACAAAACCCAGAAACCAAACCACAAAACCCAACACAAAAAATCCATCAAAAAAAACGAGAGAGAGACTCACTTGGGAACTTTCTCAGGCGAAGAAGCTGTCTCTGGGTTTCTGCAATGGCCAAATCAGAAGCATCTGAAACAATAAAGTGCCCATAAACGGAGAAAGGGGACTTCCAAGACGAAAATCTTGGCGATTCGAGAAGTAGGACTTACGCTGTTGGCAGGCTCAGCGAGACTGTGGCCGCGACGAAAATCTTCGGTGGCTGAGGTTTGAGACTCGAGGTTTGAAGCGAGAGGTGGGCATTGGTGCCTAGCCATGGGCAGAGCAAAGCTCTGGGTCTGAGAGTTACGGTCGGCGGTGAGGAGAAACTTTCGGGGGTTCTTCTGGAATTGGATTGAGAGAGTGTGGCCGCTGTGTGAAGCTTGAAGAGAAGAGAGGCATTTCCAGCGGCCATTTTCGGAGCAAGAAAGCAAAGAAGCTAACCGGTTCGTATCGTATTCGGCTTGGAAGTTGGGTATCTCTGGATGGATAGGAAGGATACGATGTCGTTTTTAAGTGTTCTATTTCACAAATTTTTGGGCCCATTGTGTACTATTGACCTTGGCCCATTTCATTACTTCGACCTGAGTAGATGTTTTTTGGGCCGAAATTCTTTTTTGTGATTACTTTTGAGAAATTTACGCTTAGTTTCAGTATTTTAAAACTGTTTTCATAAATACCCATTTTTTATTTTTTTCAAAAATATCCTTTTTTATGGTCCATATTTGATATACAAAATATGAGTAGTCCATATTTACAATACAAATTTTATCCATAAGGTACACATTTTATTTGTAAAATTTGAACGGTATACACTTGAAAATGTGTGCTAATTTTTAGTATATTTTTAATTAATGAAATCTAAATCACGGTATACATTTAATATATGAAATGTATACCGACCATATTATATATTTCATGAGTAAAATACTGGTGGTCTACATTTCTTCAAAACAGATATAAAAACGGGTATTTATGAAAATGTGGTTTTAAAAAACGGGTATTTATAAACTCTTCCCATTATTTTTCGTAAAAAAAATAGGCCTTGTACAGCGTTTTTAAAAAAAGAATTAGAAAAATACCACTTTTTTTAATTCTTTTCTAAAAAATACAGTAACTTATTTAGAAAAAAACTGAGCCCACCTTATTTTTATAATCTTTTTTTATTTTTTTATAGGTAGAAGTATTAGAAACCCCTACTTTTCAAGGAAAAGTTCATAAAAAACCCGTTTTATAAAGCACATTTTCATGAATAGTCATTTTCCAGTTTATTTCACAAATACCTATTTTTATACCTCTTTTGGAGAAATGTAAATTACAAATATTTTATACATAAAATGTATATTGCGGTATATATTTCATAAATAAAAATTATACTTAAAAATAGGTATATATTTCAAAATATATACTATAAATATACATTTACACAGTAAATGTAAATCATATATAAAAGTTTACATTATAAATATATACCACACATATTTTATACAATAAATATATACCATAAAATGAGCATTTTTGAAACAAAATTTAAAAGCGGGTATGTGTAAATATGGATAACATTTTTAAGGACAAATCACACTAATTATGATTTTTAAGTCATAATAAAAATGATGGGTCATAGATAAAGGGACTATTAGTTATAAAAGGTCGTCATTTTACGACAAGTTCTAAAAAAGTTCTAGACCTATCCATGCCCCCAAAATGATGTCCTTTATCTTTATGTCGAAAAGAATTGGACTAGGAGTCTAGGATCACTTATGAGACCAACTAATTATTTAGATTAATTATAATTAATAACCTTTTAACATTTATTTTAATAAATGTCCGTGTTTTTTTAGGTAAATAGTTGTTTATATCTATTTTTAGACTGTTTATATTAGATCAATAAAATATTTACTTACAGGGCCCCAAAAGTTAATCCTTTTTTCTAAAAGTCCCAAATTCGGCCATTTAGTTAAGAGCCACTTATTTATAACACCTTTTTTTCCCATTATTCATACATCTTTTTTTTTAAAAAAAATGTTTTGTTTGTTGGTTCTTCCCATTTAAATCAGTTTTAAATGAGAAGTTTAGATGTTGAAAGTGATAGTTAATTCAGCATTAAAAAATCTCTGTTAACTTTAATTTATGTATTTAGAAGTGAAAAGTACGTCTAATACCCATTTTGTAGAACTTATTTCAAAAATATCCATTTTTATGGTCCACATCTCATATGTAAAATATGATTGATTCAAATTTGCAATGTAAAATTTATCAATGAGGTACATATTTCATGTATAAAATATGTGCGAATTTTTAGTGTAATTTTTATTCATAAAATATTTAATGTATGAAATATATACCGTAGTATACATTTCCTGTATAAAATAGTTATGGTCTATATTTCTCAAAAAAAAAATATATAAAAAGGGGTATCTATGAAATAAAAATAGAAAAGGGTATTTATGAAAATATGGTTTAAAAACGTTTATTTATGAACTTTTTCCATTTTAGACAGTGGCATGCGGCTGCTTAACCCATCTATGTTCCCTCTTACAATTTTTTGGGCCTGAGCTTGGCCCAACAGTGATCACCATGAATTGGCTTGGCCCATTTCCGGAAATGCTTCCCCAAGACTGAAAACGTATCCAAATTCTCGCTTTAATTCTCCCAACTCAGTTCAAAGAGCTGATTTGCCATTTTATGCCAAGTGCTAGTGATTAATGGGAGTGAGACTGATGCGGCAGATACACTCACATGGTGGTATGTAAAAATCATGTTGTCAGCTACCAAATTGGGTAACAAAATCCCATTCTCGTTGACCTAAGGGATGCCACTCTTCTTCATTGCCCCCTTACACAATGATGTTTCTGACACAGTAGTTGTAATTGGTAATTACAATGTAAAGCAAAAAATTCTGATCAAGTTCATCAGATGGTAAAAGAACCCCCCAAATCGGTATTGGGCCCTATTGTCCCAAAAAAGTAAGGCTGACTCATTTGGTATATCATGTGGTGCCATGTGATTTGGCAACAAGGGCAAGACCTCCACTTTATGTTCTTAAAATCCCTAAGTGGGGTTGTGGGACAGATACATGTTACCCTTTGGGAAAAGGGTCGATCAGATTTTACCCTTTGTGAAATTTTCACTAGCAAGGTCACTGTTTCTTTGACTAAATTTAAGAGAGAGCCTACAAAGGAGTGGTTGCCCACTTAGATTTTTTTGGCAGCCTACCAATCTACTTTTCTATTCCTAGATAAAAAGGTCAGGTCAGAGTATTTTTTGCAGCTAATTGTGGGAGGCAAATAGCAAAAAAAAAATCTGTGTGTAAGAGTTCTGAGTGGAAATTTGGAATGTGGATTTTTATTTTTATTTTTAATATTTTGGGGTCTCAAGACGACCAAAAGAAGACATATAAAGTGGGACTGGGATATGTGGATTTCTTGTTACGAAGCATCTAGCTGCTAAATCATGTGTGAACCCATTCCTTCTTAGCATTATTAGCATGTACGTCACGCATGAGATGATAGCCCTTTTGTGTTGTTTTGACTTGGTTTAGGTAATTATGGGATATACTGGAATATTTGTCATTAGGTTTTAACTGTCAAGTGACCAAAAAATCAAGTGAAGTGCATTGCATAAGTATTATTATCACAAAGTAATTTACTAATTACTTGTTAATTAGTTTTCTATGCGACCTGCACGTCTTGTTACATAAGACTCACGGTTAATTTTTTCACGATAAATTACGACTTCCACGTTAGTGTACAGTATTTTAAATTAATTCAGATGTATAGAATCATGTTCTACATTTTCACTTAAAATTACATATATAACTTAAAGGAAATATTAAAGTCAAATATGTGTTTGTGTAATTTGAAAAAAGATATAGGTTGAACCAATATTAGTAACAAACAAGATTTATGTATCTATACTGCAAGGTAGGGGTGAACAACGGGCAAATTGGGTGGATTTTAGGTGGTTTTATTTTTGTACGGTTTTTAAAAGTTTCAAATAATAATGCCCAATTTTATGACAGGTTGAGCGGTTTCTTAGTTGGCGGTATAGTGCAGTTTTTGAGCAGTTATATTATTCAAAAATTTAAGATTAAGTAATTATTCTTCTAAAAAAAAAATTGTAATTCGTGTCATAACATAAACTAAATAGTATAAAAGCCATATATTATTTTGTTTTTTAGGCTCATTGTAAGAGAAACAATCTCCTTATTTCAAAGCCACGTTGCTCGGGTTAAATGTATACATTCTCAGCCTATTTTATTTTGAGTAATACTATGAATACCAAAATTAGTGTGAAATTATGTGGTCCTATTTTGAAATAAAATATAAATATTATATGATTAATGTAAGATTTTTTTTAATAATTTTTTGATGGTCCTAATATTGTTGTTTACTTTTGCTCCATGGATGATTTAACTGGAATGTCTAGTTAGTGCAATTTGCAATACAAGAGGCCTGTGAAAACATTTCTACCAAAATGAAAAAAGAAGAAGAAACCTGTGAAATCATTTAGCAAGGTGACAAAAATCAGAATCCCAACATTGATCTTCAGATCACATCACAATAGCATATTATTATAACAACATCTATAGCCTATCTATGTGAGTCTATGGCCATATGGTGAAATAGATTGATTATTATGAGCCAAATAAGTAAGAGGGAAAAGGTAAAATTAATTAAACACGTCTCGGTCGGCAATGAAAAGTTGAAATATCATGATCATCAGATTCTTCTGCTTAGAAAGAGTCGTTCCAATGATTTTTCTTAGTTATACCTGTCCACTTGCGTGTGAAACTTTCGGTTTTGAAAAAAAAATTAAAAATAAAAATGAAAGAGCACATTATTATTAACTCACGTATTGTTCCAATCACCTTAGTTTCTCTAATTGACATTTTTCATCCTATGATGAAAAAAGCATAAATTTTCTGAAAAATGAATCTCAGTACCGATTTAATTAACTAAAGGTCGTTATATAGATATTATTAGAGGAATTAATTGTAGATGTAGAAAAAGGTAGCTTGTGACTTTTATTGCTTAAACATGCATTACAATGAGAGTTTTGTGACATAGAATAAGGTAAAGAAAAAGTTGACATAATATGCTGAAGAATAGATGATGATGGATGACCTAATCTGGAGTGCCACTCGAAGGAAGTGGTCTTGACACTTGAAAAGACAACGAGTGGAGAAGACAATGTTGGAGAGGAGGTTGGCCACTCATAGACGCCATCTTTAGTGTTTCCCGTCAAAAGGATTGCCCCCGTGCTCAGATCCTTTACATGAAAGACAGTGGGTAAGAATTCAATAGAAACGTGATTAGTATTGCAAAATTGGTAGATAGAAATAAGGTTCTTTTTCATGTTAGGCACGCAAAGGATATTATGTAAATTAAAGGTGCGAGTAGGGGTAGGAATGGTAGTGGAACCAGTATGGGTAATGTGAAGACCCGAGCCATCGCCGATCATAACATCATCAGACCCTGTATAAGGAGTGTGAAGTGAAAGATTATTCAAATATGTGGTGACATGGTGCGATGCCCCACTATCAAGTAGCCATGCAGGGGTGTCGGTGGTCTCAAGAGATGCAAAGTGTGCACGCGGTTGCCATGGAGAAGCAGGACGTGGAGCCTGTGGACGTGTTGCCGATGGAGCCGATGAGGATTGGGTGTTGACAAGTCGATAAATGGGGCATCGTTTGACAGTGTGTCCCTGAGCGCCACATCCTTGGCAATACCCAAGATATGGACGTGGTGGAGGACGATAATTACGAGGAGCATTGTATTGTTGTCCTTGATTGTGAAAGGTGGTTGTGGAAGGACGCCAAGATTGATTGTTGCGTTGATTGACAGGATTGGCGGTGGCCGGAAAGAATGATGGTGTTGCGTGTGATTGTTGGAGAGATGCCTCCTTATTGATGAGTTTTTCATGTATTTCATCAAAGGAGATTGGCGTTTCACGAGTATTAACCGCGTCGACAATTCCTTTGTATTCCTCGCCAAGGCCATCAAGAATTTTATCAATGAGATCTTCTTCATCAGCGGTTTTTCCAAGAAGAGCAAGTTCGTCAGCCCGGTTCTTAATAAATTGCATATACTCAAAGATCGTCTTGGAACCCTTGACACAATTCTTCAATTGGTCCTTGATCTGTTTGATCCGACCACGGGATGGTTTGGCATAGGTGTTAGTCAAGGTGGTCCAGGCCTCTTGAGCGGTAGAGTTACGGGCAAGAAGAGGTTGGATGGGTAGAGAGACTGCACCAAGGAGTGCACTAAAAAGAAGACGATCCTGGCGCTTCCATGTTGTGTAGGCTGGATTTGGAGCCGACTTACCATTAATGATGACGATTGGCGTGGGACTGGGATGAGAACCATCGAGAAAGCCATAGAGATCATATCCTTCTAATAGACTTTTGATTTGGAGGCTTCACGTGATGTAGTTGGTGGTGGTCAGTTTTGTGATGTTTGTAGTGTTGATGGTAACAAGAGGATTATTTGGGTCTTGGGTGTTTTGAATAGTGGTATGAGCAATCATGTTAAATTTGTGGTATAATTGACTTTGCGTGGCTCATTATGTAGAAGATATATAGATCTATAACTTACGAGCTTATTCAAAATTGTAGCTATTAACACACTCATATGGAAGCTACAAATCAAATGGCTATGAAATCAGTTATCTTTACCAATCAAAGTTTAGTAGGGGTGATATGCAGGAGGTTCAAGTTCGAACCCATAGTCACGATGACTTATGTATATGCAATTTTTTTTTTTGACCATGTAAGTACGATATAACAATAGTGCATTATTAGTACTTAGTTTTCTATGGGATATATGTCAAGTCACTCATGTAAATACATTATAGTTCACAATTTAACAGGGTGAGTCACTTTAATTTTTTCTTTTGACTCTGTAAGTATGATATTATAATAGTATACTATAAGTCCTTAATTTTCTATGGAGTACATATCAAGTCACTCGTGTAAATACGTTATAGCTCACAATTTAGCAAGATGAGTCACTTTAACTTTTTCTTTTGACTCTGTAAGTATGATATAATAATAGTATACTATTAGTCCTTAGTTTTCTATAAAATATATATCAAGTCACTCATATAAATACGTTATAGCTCACAATTTAGCAGGGTGGGTCATTTTAACTTTTTCTTTTGACAGTGTAAGTACAATATAATAATAGTGTATTATTAGTCCTTAGTTTTCTATGGGGTATATGTCAAGTCACTCATGTAAATACGTTATAGCTCACATTTTAGCAGGGTGAGTCACTTTAACTTTTTTTTTGACTCTATAAGTATGATATAATAATAGTGTATTATTAGTCTTTAGTTTTCTACGGGGTATATGTCAAGCCACTCATTTATATATATTATAGCTCACAATTTAGCAGGATGAGTCATTTTAACTATTTTTTTGACTCTATAAATACGATATAACAATAGTATACTACTAGTTCTTAGTTTTTCTTTTATTAAATATTTGTGGCCTTTCCTATGGCTCTCTTATTTCTGTTTTGTCTTAATGAAATCTTCTTTTAGTAAAAAAAAAATGTTACTTTTTATTTATTTAACTTTCCTTAAGTATTTGTGGCCTTTTCCATGACTCTATTATTTTTGTTTTGTCTTAATGAAATCTTTTTTTAGCAAAAAAAAAAATGTTACTTTTTATTTATATAACTTTTCTCTTTAAATATATTTTGGCCATAATTTAGTAGGTATTTAATTTTACCTATTTATAAATTATTTTTTAGCCATTAAATTATTATTTAACAGTTAGTATGATTTTAATTATTAAAATAATAATAATAATAAATACACATTGTTTAATATTTTTCGCTTTTTATCTATTACCATGAAAAAATATACATATTAAATTTTAATAAGTTAAAATATAAAAAATATATTGTCTTTTATATATATATATATATATATATATATATAAACATATTTAGTGCAATGGCGATAATCTAGACAATAAACGTATCTCGTAACAACAAATTTTTTTATACTTAATTAAGAGTGCTTTTAATCTGTAATGTTTAAGTTAGTTATGCATATTTAACCTATAAAAAATTGGCAAATCAGTATTCACATAAGTTGGTTGCTAAAAAACTTTCATGAACAAAAGCAGGAGTGGAGGACTATACAATTTACTTGCTCTTTAATGTTTTTTCGTAAGACTATTTAGTATTAGTAAAGATTATATATTATATGGTTCATATTAATCAAGTTAGATGCCAGTTTGGTGAGATTATTAACTTAAATCAGCTGATTTGACTTGGTAACAGTTTTACAACTCTCTTGGTGGAGACATTCATGTACTCGAAATCTTGCCATCTCAACAAAAACAACAACAAAAAGAGAAAGTAGTTGGCCGACAATTCTAGCTAGATGGCAGATATTATTCCTATTTTATTAGTTATTATATTTTTATTGTATATCCCATAAAAACTTTAATTGATGGCACTTTAAAAAAATTCAATTACGAAAATAAAAACCTTAGAATGAGCCAGGAGTTTATTGTTTTCAAATTACATATTATGGCATGCTATTATGCCCAAGGGAGTTAGTCCAGTTAATGCCAACGAAATTAATGGGATTAAAAATGTTAAATCAATGCGACTAACTCTTTGCAATATGATTAATAGTTGGCATAGTAAATGTGGTAAGTAGTTTATTTTAGTTTTGACAAAATGCTCCAGTGGACTTATGGCAAAGAGAGCCGCCACGTTTATGATTTTAAATTTTGTCATTTTTTTTTTCTATAATTGTGAATGAAGATAATTTAAGATGAGAAGTACTATGGTTTTTGTTTTGTTTTGTGTTTTTTTTTTTTGAAGAAACTACTATGGTTTTAAAGAAGAAGAAAATATAACTTTTTTTACAAAACGAAAAGGTCTATTTTAATTTTCTTAACCTAATAAACGTTTTTGGAGTTGATTGTTTCCATCTACTTATCACCATTACTGCTATTTATTATTTATAGTATTTTCTCCTTTTTCTACTAAAATTATTTTTTGGCAAACATGACCATAAATTTATTTAAGATCTAATGAAAAAGAAATTAGAAATGTTGTTTCTCATATGGAACATGAACAATAAAAGGTACAATTGGACGTGAATAAGTACGGTGCTGTCCTTTCACGGAGAACCAAAGGTCACCTAAATGGTCACACATTTTAATTTTGAGGCATTTTTGGGCAGACTATATGTGTATATATATATGCATTGTCACAATCTCATAAGGCATAAATAAATAATTCAAATTCTCATTAATTTCAAGACATTTATTGTTTTAATGATCTGACAAGACGCTTTCCCTCCAAACCTACCATTTCCAGCTGGACATTTAACTTGCAACTCTGTAATTGTAGCAAAAAATAATATATATATATATATATATATATATATATATATATATATAAACTAATAACCCATACTATAGAGAAAAAAGTAACAAATTAATCAGAAGTAACAAACTAGCTTCATCATCACATTTTACAAGAATACCTATATTCCATTGCCAAATATTATTAAACAAAAGAATTATGAATACCTTTTAGTTGTACAATTTTTTTCCCAAAGGGGTTTTGTTTTTATTCTCTTGCCAACGAAAAAGAAGAAGAAGATTTTTTTGTGAAAGTAAACTCTCCATTTCCTTTAAATTTTGAAATTAACCTCGTTCTTTTTTTTCTTTTTTATATATATACATATTTATGGAACACTAAGCATACTGATTCAACAAAAGATTGAAACACCCTAATATCATGTTGTACGTGACAATTTGATCGTGTAACAGATTATAATTATATCGTGTATACGTGACAAACTCATTCTCTAACTTGGTCATGCACTCAAATTTCAAATCTCATATACTTACATTAGAATATGATATTTTTTTCATTCAAAAAAAATATATGGGTTTGACTATTTTTTAAAAAATAAAAGAGACAATAGGTTTTTTTGTCTTTCTCTTTTTTTAAGATGAAAGGTCTATCTGTCATTTAAATAGAGAAATTGGGTTATTATGCAATAAATAAATAAATATTTTTCTCTATGGAAAACTAGACATATTAATTTATAAGAAGACTGAAATACCCTAATATCATATAGTAAGTGATAATTTAATGGTGTAACATATATAACAGTTACATCATGTATTCATACCGTAGGATGTTTTTGTCATTTTTTTTTCCCCTTTTTAAAGAGACAATAGGTTTAGTTGCCATTTTACAACTATGGAGAAAAGGGTTATTGTTAAAAAAAAATGAAAAGAAAATTCGTGTTATATCTATGTGAATAATTGCTAAATCTTTTCGACACAAATTGAATGCTTCACGCAGTTATACATATTAATTAGTTTTGTCACAAATGTGAATTGAAAAAAAAAAAAAAAAAACAAATAAAAGATGTGACGTAAATAGGACAATGAAACTTTTTGGTTATATGCTAAATATTGCAGCAATATTTCCATTGAATTCATGACTATTCGGATTTATTAGAAGCATTTTTCATGAGCTAAGCAGGGACGTTTACAATTTGAAGCTGACAAATTAAGCTAAATGCCTATTTGTGGGTACTAACAACTAATCATAGGGTGGATTTCGAGTCAATATCAACAAAAGTTGGTCACTGTCACTGTGTTGTGGACGTTTCACTTCATTTCAAAGATTGTTTATAAGACAGAGCAGTTAGAAACCAAACTTGCAAGGCAAGCCATAACCATAATTACCAATATCTAAAGATTTTTCTTTTTGGTTACGTTTGCTCTTTGGCCTTTTGTTTTGAAAAATATTATAATCATAATAATAATAGTAAGATTTGAGTTTGCAATATCAATGTCTTACTTGAGCATAATTTTAACCATAACAACTAAAAAATCATTTAGGTGTTGTGGCTCTATGTTTGCTTTGAAGTGCAAATGACAGCCGTATGATGGTGATCAAACGGTGTGTGTGTGTGTGTGTGTGACGCAGTGATGATCAGTGTCTAAGCAGCATACACTTAATAGTAACCGATTAGGTAAAGCTTGGCTCATGTAGGATCCCTCACAGGACATGAGAATATGCCAAAACAGTGATAATGTTCTACTGATTCATTAAGCTACAGTCAACTTCTCTTCGTCGTCAAAGATCTTGCGATCCGCAAAATATGTTGACTATTGACTAAACCATGTGAATTTGTTTTTAAACAAGAATATAGATATTTGTTTATTTTTTATTTTTTGCTGGAAGACTTATAAGTTATGCCCATGTGAATATGTTATTTTCTTGCTATTCTTATATGAATTATAATCTGAAAAACCAAAGCTAACATATTTTACTGCTTGCACGATTTGGAATCAAAGTTTTACAATGAATTTATAAGGAAAAAAATACGCAAAATATGTCTCATAACAACCCAAATATGAAAAATATAAGTCTCTTATTATTACTCTGAAAAAAAAATAATCTTATTAGACCAAAATATCACCAATGTGTTAAAAAATAATCGAAAATTATTGGATTTCATCATCGTATAAATCATAGAAGTGCAACGAAATCACTGAAATATTTTGGTCCAAAATTTTTTAGGTACCATATGCTAATATTTTAAAATATTATAAAGTTTTACTAAGAGAAACATATATCTTAAGAGCACTGTTATCATCAATCACAACTGACGGATATGAATTGTTCATTTCTGTTGGCTATCTGTAGGTCCTCTTTTAGCTCTATATAAATGAACGATTTAAATCTGTCAGTCGTCACTAACAATAATATATTTTTATATCTGAGGTCTTATATAATTGGATACCTAATATTATCCACGTATATATATATATATATATATCATATTTAATATAATTTCTCATCTATTTAGTCTTCAAATATTATAAAGAAGAGCCACAACTTACAACTTTCTTATACTAAAACTGTTTTTTTTTTTTTTTTCCCGCCACCAACAATTTGACGAGTAGTAACGATTACAAATGCAACAAATATGCATCCCATGATAAAAAGAAAGCAAAATTTTTACTTGCACTAACAAACCCAAATACAATATAACAAGTTTCTATATCTGTAGTAAATAAAAAATATTAAAAAAATACCGTTTGTTTTAAAAATTATCTAACAATTTCATCTCATCTATATATTCCTTCAACAGATATATATCTAATATTTTGTAGGTTTTATGTCGCTAACTACAATAAGGAATTCTTCCTTCAAAAAAAAAAAAAAACAACTAGGAATTATTTACCGCGTATTGTATAAGAAATAAATGAAAATAAGAAAAAAGAAAGCGATGATATTCCATTCATATACCATGTATGATCAAATAAATAAAAAAATATATATACAAAATATACCAATATAATAATTTCATATACATGCTAGCCATTGTCAGAACAAGTGTGAAAGGAATGTGATTTCCAGAAAAATCATGCTTCATAGTCCATATGTTTCTTTACATCCAGCAAAAATGAAAGCTTGCCAGGTACATACATTGACATGCTATTCTTATTTAATTTTCTAATGGATGCCCAAAAATTTGAAAACTAATATTTCGATTGAGAATGACACAAAACTTCCAAGATAATTACTAGAAGCATAGGAAAATGTGAAAAAAATAAATAAAAAGAGAAAAGAAAGAAAAGACAGAATACTATTACAGTCTATGCTATTGTTACCACATTGACTTCCAATATTTGACTTTTCTTGCCACTCACATGCTACTACTTTGTCCAAAACTCCTGTGATATAAAATGTTCCTAATTTCCAATTTCGTCGGACCCACAAATACCATGGAAAAAACAAAAAAACAAAACCCCAAAACCGTGTACAAGTAGAAATAAAAATAAAAACAAATAAAAAGTATGCGAAGTGAATGAGATGTGGGAAACATATCCAAATTCAATGACCAAAAATCAAATCTGGCTTAAGATTTCGATGAAATTCGTTTAGAGATTGTTGTTCATTTTATTTAATTTAGTTTTTTAATTAATATATAACCCAAACATGTTTAATCACGTCGGATCCAAACATGTCTCGAGTGTCTCAGGGAGAGATATGCGGCGCCGTTGTATAGAATCAAAGCCCATCTCTCTCTCCCGCCTTCATACGCTTTTCGAATTTGCCGCCACAAACTCTTTAACGGTCAAAAAAGCGAATCGCTGTAGAGAGAGACCCAAGAAAAAGCGCGGGATTTTCGAAGCGCAAGGGGGGATTTTGTTTTAAATAATAATAATATGAAAAATCTGGGGCCCAGTAACCGACGTATGAGCTGTCATCCACGTGTCTCATTCCTTTTGGTTCCCCACTTTCTCCTCGTACAAGGCCCTTCCTCGCTGCAGAAAGCCACTCCTATTTGCCAATTGCTTCTCGCATTATTCGCCCCCCCCCCCCCCAACACATTAAACTAATAAATTTTAATTATTATTATTTTTTAAATAAAAGAGAAAATAGAAATATGTGGGCTCCACTTTTGCTTTTTCACCTCCCTAAACCGATGTGAATATACCCCATTTATGACGGCGGGTCCCAGAGCCGTCCGATCCGGCGGGAAACAGATGACCTTCCCGCCAAACCATAGACGAGCCAACCGTCGCACCTGTCGTTTTAACGGACGCTTTTCTTTCTCTGACATAACGTCCCCATGACCTTTTTTTAAAAAAAAAAATTAATTTTACGAGTATTTTAAATGTTCTTAAACTCACACGTCAAACGGAATTAATGCCAGTGCCGCCACGTGGCGAGATGCCCTTTAAGAGTTGAAAGAGAATTTGCGCGGCTTAACGGAAGGAATTTGGGGTTAACGGAATACGGTTAACGTGAGGAGAGGTCGGTGTCAGAGACAGCGGCCAACCAACGAACGTGTTTTCTGTGGAGATCGCACGTGATTGTCAGACATACTGCATCCTGTGGGACCACGTGGCCAGCGATTTGGTTGACAAACTTTCCTGCGCTCGCCACGTGCTGCGAATCCCCCCACCCCCCTCCCCCAAATTCAAAAAATCCGCCGTTGGTTAACGGAGTGAGTGGGGTGGGGGGAGAGAGCTACAATAAGTCCGAAAACGTGCCTCCACGACTACGTCTTCGTGATTGTGCACAACCAACAAATGAGGTAGAGCCACGTCAACTAGTTTTGTTTATCCTTTTCCTCCGTTAAACTCAAGAACGGAATTTAACGTACAAATATTCGAATCTTCTTCTTCTCATTGAACGGAATCCGTACCGAAAATTTACAAATGTGCCACTGTATTACGGGGTACGGACGAGATGTACAAGAAAAACCGGCCGAAACAAGGACAGAGTCACACAGAAAAGTCCGAATCGGGACGGTGAACCGTCTCGTTATGACGTCATAATTCCGGGTCTGGCAAAATCTCTGTTTAATTACCAAGAGAGGGAATGGGTCCCACTAACAGCTACGTGGACCAACCCTTCCCATTCATCAAAGAATAATCAGCTAATTACACCTCTAGCCGTCTAGCGACTCCGATCGCTACTATGGAGTCGAACGCACGCAAAGGTGAAGCCCACGTGGCGTCCGAGCTGGACTTCAGTACTGACGCGTCATTTGCTTAATGGTTGACCGGTAGAGAGAGAGAGAGAGAGAGAGAGAGAGAGACAGAGAGAGAGTAGGTCAGGGTGAGGGCAGGCAGGGCAGGCTTGAGCGGGCAGGCACTACTCACGCATGTGAAGGCGTGGTTTTTAAAATAATAAAAATAGAAATAAAATATTGAGATAGAGGAAGAAAAAAGGAAATTAATTAAACGTTTTTTTAAAAAAAAAATACTGGAAATATATAAATAAGAGCCTCTCATGGAGGTAGAGAGTTAAGAACAAGGCGTGCTTTGCGCTTTGAAATTGAGTAAGAGAGAGAGAAAGGGACAGTAACTCTTTGTGGCGAGTTAGAGAGAGAAAGAGAGAGAGAGAGAGAGAGAGAGAGAGAGAGAGAGGGGTGTGTTTGTTTGGTGAAGTTTGTTAATGGCGATTGGGTTTAAGGCCTGAACCAGAAGCAAATAAAAGTAGGTGTATCTAGTAAAGCATTGGGTTCTAAGGGAGCTTCTTCTTCTTCTTCTTCTTCTTCGATTTTATCGTCTCTATCGTCTTCAAAGACCTCTTCTAGTTTGCTCTTAAGGGCTCTTAAAAAGAAAGTTAAGAAGTAGAGAGAAATATGGAGTGGCCAGCTTTTTTGGACGAGTATGAGAAGCTCGTTTTCCGCATGAACACACCGAGGTCAGTTTCTTGTAGCTTCTAAACTTTCCTGGGTTGCCCCTGGTTTATAATTCTCTCAGTTTTGCCATAGTTTATGTAGTTTATCATTTTTTGGTTTTTTTTTTTCTTTGTTTTTGGGTTGAATTCGTCTTCTCCCTTCGTCTCTGCAAAAATTTTTCCGATACAAATTTTCCGTGGGTTTTGAAACGTTCTTTTTGGTCGCCTAAACACAGTACCCTTTAGTTTCCTTTTTCATGTAATTTATTTATTAATTAAGCCTCTTAGTTATACTAATTCAGATCTCCTCCTTAATTGCCCTTTTGAGTTTTCTGGAAACTTTTTTTCTCTCTTTTTTTTTTTTTTCCAAAAATTTCAACTTCCCTTTTGAAAATCTTTGATACCCACAAATCAATTTTCACCACATGATCATTATTTTTAATCATTTATTATATTTATTTCTACTTTTTTCTTTCACCTGATTTCTTATGATTTTCAGATGTGAACACAATCTTATTGGTTAGACTTTTTGAAAGATTATAGCTTTTCTCTGACTTGACTTTTCTTTCTATGGTTTTTTTACAGGGTCGTGATCGACAATGCCGTTTGCTCTACTGCGACTCTGGTCAAGGTTAGCTTCTTCTTCTATGACACTAAAAGAAACCCGTCAAAGTTAGCTCCTTAAATTAATTATTCCATGAACAAAGTGAATTATCAGCTTTGTTTTCTTCTTGCTTGGTCTATAGGTTGATAGTGCCAGGAAACATGGAATTTTACTAGAAGCAGTTCAGGTCCTCACTGATCTGAACCTTTCCATTAAAAAAGCTTACATTTCTTCGGATGGAAGGTGGTTTATGGATGGTAAGAAAAGTTTACTATATACTATTTCTTTTCCTTCTCCCTTTTTGGTAGCCACCCTCCCAAAAAAAGTGTTCTATGCAAAGTTAATATTTTTTAGTAGAGATTGGTGTTGTTATTGGGGTAAGTCTTTACCTGGGTTCTGCTTGATTTTGTGCAGTTTTTCATGTCACTGATCAAAACGGAAATAAATTAACGGATGAGAACGTCCTTAGTTACATTGAGAAGGTAATTATCCTACAAAGGATTGGTATGTAATGGAAAATTTTCGTTCAGAGATTTATTGCCCTGGTCTGGAAATTAATGCTGAAATTGTTTGAACGTGTTTCAGTCCCTTGTTACCATTCACTACCAAAAATCCAACGAAATTAACGGATTAACGGCGCTGGAGCTAACTGGAACGGACAGGGTTGGGCTTCTCTCAGAGGTTTTTGCGGTCCTGGCTGACCTTCAGTGCAATGTGGTGGAGGCCAAGGTGTGGACACACAACGGTCGAATCGCTTCGCTTATCTGTGTAAAGGACTGCGACTCGGGTTGCCCAATTGAGGATTCGCAGAAAATCGACCGAATCGAAGCTTTGTTAAGGAATGTTCTTAAAGGAGACAATGACATTCGAAGCGCCAAAACCTCTGTTTCCATGGCCGTCACACACACGGAGAGGAGGCTGCATCAGATGATGTTCGCAGACCGGGACTACGAAAGAAAGCCTATCTTGCAGTTTTCGGCGGACTCTCCATTGGTGACCGTGCAGAACTTGGCGGAAAGAGGTTACTCGGTGGTGAATGTTCAGTGCAAAGATAGAACCAAGCTTTTGTTTGATGTCGTTTGCACATTAACAGATATGGATTATGTGGTTTATCATGCCACTATTAACACAGCACGAGATAGAGCTTGCTTGGTGAGCATTTTTCTCTTGTTTTTTTGCTTTCTGTGGTCATAATTTTTGTTCCTGTACATCCAATTAACTCGGGGTTTTCTCTAAATTTGTTATAGGAGTTTTACATAAGACATAGAGATGGAACCCCAATTAGCTCAGAACCAGAACGACAACGTGTGATACAATGTTTACAAGCGGCCATTCAAAGAAGGGGCTCCCAGGTATATATTTTAAGGATTATGTATTTAACTTCTTGAGACAATTATTATGTTATGATTGTTGATAGTAATTCTTATTCCATACCAACTTCAGGGTGTGAGGCTGGAATTGTGCACTGCGGACAGGCAGTGTCTTTTGGCCGATGTGACAAGGACATTCCGAGAGAATGGCCTAAACGTGACAAGGGCTGAGATATCCACCTCTGGCGAAACGGCTCGAAACGTTTTCTATGTCACCGAAGCGACTGGGAACCCGGCGGATTCAAAAACCATCGAATCTGTCCGGCAGAAAATAGGGCTGAGTAACTTGAAAGTGAAGGAATTGCCATTGATTTATCACACCAAGGCTGAAAGCGAAGAGGAAGCAGTTGGGGTTGGTGGGGCAGTGTTGTTATCACTTGGGAGCTTAGTGAGAAGGAATCTATACAATTTGGGATTGATTAGATCATATTCTTAAGCAAGAGTTTAGACTCACAAAAAGGGCAATTTGGTAGTAGAAGATTTGTCCACTTAGTTGGCATATAATATTCTTTGCTTGAGGTTTGGGCTTTGTGTACATAGAAAAGAGAAAAGTTACTAGAAACAAAAAAAGAAAGGTGGAATTGGTAATAGTAGTAGTTGTTTATGGTTGGGTTTGGTTGGTAGAATTGAGAGGCACCAATTTAAATGCTTTTGTTTGAATTGTATGCAGAAGGGGGAAAACAGTTGGGAATGTTATAAGGGTGTTGGTGGGGAGAAAGTATTTGATTATATATATATTTGTTACTGGTTCATTGTTGGCACGCAGAGAAAGATTAGGTATTAGGACAAAAAAGAAAGATATTGGGTGTATACAGGACATTTCACCACACGTTTGTACATACAGATGTTTAGTACTCGTACTAATGGTTGACCTGAGATTTTTTTATTGTTTATATATCTTTCATTCCCTTCTTACTTATCCAACTTCTGTGGTTGTAATTTGTGCCCAATCCTTTCAAAAGAAGAATTTGTTAACTGCGTTATTGGAATCTTAGGCAATATGGATGCTTCCAGTCACTACTAATCCAGGAGTTTGAGATACCCTTATTGTTGCATATATTAATTTTTAGAAGAAAATCTGAAATGAAGTTATGAACTTACTACAATATATTATAACGATGTCAAGAAACATCTATTTAAATATTAAACGGACAACTCCGCGTAGTACTCGTCATCTTATGTAGTTTGGTGTCTATGAGCTATCCATAACAAGTGTAAGGCATAGATCAATTAAAAGAAAATGAAGAAGAAGAATAGGATTTCATCAAAAACTTGCAAGTACAACTAACGATATTTGTTTTTACTTAAAGCTTTTGTACTATATACGTTATAGATAATTGCTTTCCTCTTTAACATGATCAACTATGTAAAATCAAATTTCACTTTCTTTTCCTATCATAGTAAAACTTCATATGGTCAAATTTTATTCATTGTTTCTAATGCTTCAAGTTGCTTCTTCAAGTGTAGTTAACAAAACACCATCTTCCAAATTATCATTGCTAACTTCTCCTATAGCCTTTCCTATAAAAAATAAATTTAAAAAAAACCCTAACTTCTACTAAAGTTCACTTACATTCTTACAAAAATTGTTTCACACTTATTTTGGGTGGATGGTTATATGTGTTTTTCTATTTAATTTGGACCTCTTTCTCTCTTTCAATGGGTTAAGTTAAAATTTTGAATTTCAAAATTGAGAATGTGTTGTACAAAGGGACGCCTGATAGGCCAACTGCATGAACGTACTTGGATGGTTCATAAAATTCTTCTTACTAGTTAATATATGTATATATGATATGTAACAACTAAGGACCCGTTATTAATCCAAATATAATACAACATTTAGAGAGTAGTCAAAGATATGTGAGAAAAGGAAGACAAAGGATTCATAAAATATTTGTTTGTGAGAGACGGCTGATTGTCTTTGCTTTTTTTTCTCTCAAGAGAACACCGTGACTACCGACACTTGGTCGATCCCAAATGTGAAATGGTCACCTTCCTATTTTCCTCCTTTTTTCTTCTTTCGAATAAAAAATTCCAAATATCTAAACAACGAATATGAAAGATGTTTAGATTCTTCTCTTTAATTTACATCTTTATTCTCTTCAATTTGCTCAACTTACTAACATCCATTACCTTAGTTATACTATAGTCTGACATGTCGTAATATTAGTCAAATTTGATTAGTGTTATAGTCACGTATGTAGCACGTTGACTAATCTCAACATTCTATATGGGTGAACCTTAAACCCATCTAAATACCACTTTTGAAACCTATCCTAAATAAAAGACTGATATATCAAATTCGTCACAAACTAGCACAATTGTAACACTTTTTAAGTTGAAACAACACAGAAGTTGCCTAGTAATTTTTAAGCCCATTTACATTTTTTTTTTTTAAAGGAGGTACATCATAAATTGTGTCAACTTATTTGTTATACCTAATTACTTCAATTCTCCACTTTTTTTCTACCGTGACATGATTTTTTTTCTTTTTTTTTTTTGTAGTGGGTGGTAGGTATAATTTTGTATTGACTTGAACCCAAAATCCCTACCAATTTCAAAAAGGCAAAGAACATAAAATTTATTGCTGCCCAGCAAAATTTTTGATGTCCAAGTTATCCAAGCTGTGAGAATCAGATCAAAATCACCAAATTGGTAGTTAGTGACTGTGGTCCAGACAGAGAGAGAGACGTACGTTTGGGTTGGTGGTGAACAACAAAGACAGTTTGATTTGCATAAAAGAAATAGAAAGTGAGCTTGGTGTTAGAGCCAAAGCCAAGGCTTGGCTGTAACTGGTAAGAAAAAGAGTAACATGGCGCCAACTACGCCGGTTAACAAGGACAGCTGAGCTGGAATCTCTTGTACTTTTTGTGGTTTTGCACACAGATAAGCAAAGGGCCAACCTGACAATCACGTGCACTTCATGCCCTTTTAAATTTTTCTTATTTATTTTTTTTTAAGGGCTCTCCTTTGCATAGACTGTAACATCCCCGATCCCACACACGCGTACGTTAGGTTATTTGTATAAATATTTAGTGAGATCGGGAGACGCTACTCGACTTAGAACTGATAAAATCGGGGAAAATTAAAACTTTTTAGAAGGAAAAAGGAAATTTCCACTCATAATTATACATACTCTAATGTATACATATATACACCCTCGGTAAGTGGGACTCTCATGCAAGTTAAATAATGTACACACACAAAATAGGTACAAAATCGTCTATCAGAAAACCACAGCGTCAAAATGCTCATATACACAAGCCGAGGTCAGAAAGTCAGCGCTCTTCCTCTAACTCACATATCATCCGTACCTTCTGCAATGTAAGAATATTAATGAGTATAAAACTCAGTAAGTAACGTATGCAGATGCAGAGTACATATAACATGAAACAAATGGTCATATGGTTGGGATCCCTGTGTATATTGTATTGCCTGACAAGACCGTGAATCGCATACTGAGCCAC
>JXTB01000159.1:102293-132001 GCA_002914805.1 Parasponia andersonii | reverse complement strand
TTAGGACTAACATAAATTTTATGACGGGTACAATATCTATGACTAGTAGTCACAATACCGATTGTACAAAAAAGGTGGATTTGAAGATCCGTCCTAAAATCGTCATTTAGGCTCCAAAAATTCTCACTAGCCTAGCCTAAAACGTGTCCCATATTTTCCATTCCATAATTTCTGATTCGCTGTATGAAAGTAAAACTCAGATAGTACCAAATGCCCATAGTTCTATTAACCTTTGACCAACTATTAACAATTATTACAGCACAAAAAATGACATTTGGCTTTTAAACCAAGGTTTTGGGAAACAGTGTTTTTTATATCTAAAATCTGCCAGCTTTGCTGGTAAAATACAAATTGAACAAACATGTAATTTGTGTCATATATCTTTCGAAGCCAGAGAGGCTAGGACTAGATGATCAACTTATTCTTTGGTCCAAATATGTTGCAGATATAATTGGTCACTAAGACTTTGACCAAAGAAAACAACAAAAGTGGTCAGCTTCAATAAGAATCTTATCTGCAAACCCCAAGTCCTTTTCTACTTAAATTTGCGATTCTAAAACCAAAATATGCCTGTATTTGGCATTTTCTAATAGTTTCTTAATGTTGTGAAATTCATGAACTATTATACCCTCCATCTGATGATGCAAACCGAAAAAAGTATCTATCATTTTGAATGCCGAAAAGGGTACTGATTGATTTCTTGGTCCAAGGGGAAAATTTTAAAAAATATATTTTTTTTTTAAAAAAGATTCTTAACCAATCTTTTTGCAGAAATCTCTGCGTGATTCTGCAAAATTCATGTGTTTGACTTTTAGGTGGAACATGTTTTATGCCATAAAAGCCTGTGACCAAGCTCCTTGTGATGGTGTAACTTATAAAAGAAAAAGGGCTCTTTGTGATGGTGAAGGGATTCTTTGAATTTCCACCAGCTTAAGTTGTAAATATAATATAACTGTGTTTTTATGCTCCCAAACATGTTTTATAAGAACTTCGAAGCAATATCTGATAGTCTATGTAGTTGTTCAAGATGAATAACCAAAATGATTTTGTAGCACGAAAATGTATGGAAATGACTTACAACCTTTTTTTTTTTTTTTCCCATTTTAATCTGTTTGTTTATGTATAAGAGCAAGCCCATCAGTTATTTTTTCTCATTTTTGCCTGTGATATACATAAATTGCCTCACTTTATCTATTTTCCGTCAATTTCGTGGATAAAAATTAACATTTGGCAATGGTCGCTACTCGCTTGACTTATTCCGACACTTCATCCATTTTTTTAGAGGGAGAAACTATAAAGTTACATATCTCAAGAGGAGAAATGAAAAAAAAAAAAAAAATTATAAACCCAAATCTTAACTTAGATACACATTGTAGAAATACTAATAACTATAATAAGCCGTTACAAATAATAATCGTCCTTGAATTATACTACCATTTTGGCTCTCAAATATTCAACTTACATAATAATAACAGATGAATTATGTACTTGTTATAATAATAATCTTTTTGTCACATATTGTTAAATATTTAATAGAAATAAGTCATTACAAAGTACATAATTTAATAATTATGATTAAGAATGAAATTTTAATTTTTCAATTTACACAATAAACTATTAAGACTTATAATTATTGTAACAATGATATATTTTATTTGCAAACTGTCAAATTTTTAACAGAAATAATTCATGGCTAAGAACAAAATTCTAGCTTATAAAATTAAATAATGCCAATTTATACGTTCTGTCTATGACTATTTTCTATTAAAAAACTAACAATTCGTGATGAATAGACTACTGTTGTAATAATTGTATAACTCATGGACTATTACTTTATAAGTTGAAAGTTCGAGTGTCAAAGTGATACAATAAGTATAATTCACAAAACATTATTATTATTATTATTAACTCTTATAATACTATTGATATCCTAATGTCCTCCCCCCACGTCATTTTAGTAATTTTTTTTATTACAAAGTAATCTTTAATAAAATTACAATTTTAAATATATATTTTTTAAAGGACAAAAAATTTCTCCTCCCATACTTTTTATCTCTAAATATTAAAAAAAAAATATTCACCATTTTTAAAACTATATTTAACACGAAAAATAATAATCAAAATAAGATTATGATTCTATGAACACCCTTCCAGGACAAAAAAAAAAAAGACAATTATGAACAAAGGTTCAATAAATAAATTGAAGCATTATCATTTCTCTAATTTTATCTCTAATCTTGTATATTGTCCATCTAACGACAAAAATGTAGTCTTTTAACATTTTTAAAAATAATGTTATTGTGGAGCCCGTTCCTAAATCATGTACCACGTGGATGATTAAGTGGCTGAACAGGTCACAGGGATGGCACACCGTCCGACACGTGTCTAGAAAGACTGCTTAAAAGCCACACAAGTCGCACGTGATATCGTATGGGCCCGTGAGCTGTCGGAGGCCATGGCCGAATCCATTCCAGACCTTAGATGAATTCGGCCCAGTTTAGTTCCTACCTCGACAGTTGGGGGTCAGGAGCCTTGAGGGTCTTCTGCCAGAAGACCATTGGAAGTAGCGCACTGCTCCAGACCCAGACAGAGCATTTAATGCGATCTTGGGTAGGTGCGCGCATTGGGCAAACCATTCTGACAGAACGACGGTTTGTCAAAGTTTCGCCCTCGACAGAACCGAGCCATAGGGGACGGTGGAAAACAGGCCACGACGATGCAAAGAAAATCACGGTAACCACGGCCCGTGATTTCTAGAGTAAGTTATAATGAAATAGGTACTCGATCTTGGGAATGAGAGCCAGAAATCTCCCAGTTTAAGGACTATATATATATGAGTCTTACATCCCCCTAGGGATATATACAGATAGACATATACAGAGAAAGACAGATAAAAAATCGATAAGTAAGAGAAAAACTTAATCTTTGCTACTTAATCTCAAGGATAAACATTTGACTTAAGTATCGGAGAGCTTTTACAGGTGGCCACCCCCGTCTCTCCCACCCGATCTGAAGTCAAAAGTGCTCTGGAATAACAAGGATACGTGGACAGTTGGTAGATACAGTATCAGCAGTTCAAAAACACGTGGACAGTTGGTAAGAATCGCACCAATAGTTATCCTCACTTTCTTTTTGTTTTGCTTTCGTTTTTTTTTTGTTGCTATATGTAATTATTTTCCAGATTTTGTTTTTTTTTTTTTTCCCACTGACTCCTATATCTGAACGTTGTTCCGCTTTCTCTTTTACTGTTTATCTGCTAGAGTGGATTATTTCATCTTGTTTCAATTTTCAGTTACCTTTTCCTTCATTTGCACATTTTGGGCTTGAGAAAAAGAGAGTCGAGGTGTGTATGTTTCAAAGAAGATGAAACAGAGGAAGGTGGGAAATAGTGGGAGTATGGGTGGGAAAAGAAAATTGAAATTAAATTAAAGGGTGATTTAGAAATAATAAAGGGTATAATAAGTAATAATTAATTTTTAAATTTAACATTATAATTTTAGAATTAGTATAAAGAGAGTAAATAGAAGGGTAATAATAAAATCATCCTTATAATAAATTCACTCTCTTTGGCTTTTGTCATTTCTTTATAAAGATAATACTTTTGCGACTATTTGATTTGATTTATTTTTGTGAAGTTTTGTTGAGATAAAGCAGTTGCACTCTGTCTCAAATTTATTGTTATCCTTTGGTCCTCTTTGTCTTAAGTGATCAGGATCACCATTACCCTTTTTATAAAGCACCGTCACTTCTGAACATGGAAAGATGAGGAAGAGGAAGTCTACCATTGTTTATCATGTCTTTTTGAACTAAATTTACTTCTTCTTCTTCTTTTTTTTTTTTTTCCCCCATTTTGCTCCCTAAAATATGTAGCTTGTATCATGTTAGCCCTTGAAATTAAAAATAAAAGCGTAAAAAAAAAATCAAGTTGTCTTATGTATTGTTACGTGATGGTGTCCATCCAAAATATTAATAATGGAAAGAGAATTATTAAAACTGAAAATAATATTAAGGGGTATTTTTCAAAACTTTCATATTACACGAGAAATAACACGAAAATCTATATACACGGGGCAAAAATAAAATAAGAAACTTTTTGCAATAGAGAAGAAAATAATAATGTGGAACCAATGAGAATAAATTAATTAGGACAACAGCCATGAAAAACATTGAACCATGTGATTTTTGACCATGCTTGAAAAGAATCAATCTACAATCTAAAGAACCAATTTGACCGATATTCCAATTCATCTTGACTGAAAATTCCAAATTTGAAATATAAAGGCAGAGTTACTCTAATAGTACATTTCTAATCATTTGATCTTTTTTTTTGAACAAATAACTTCAAATTGATATTTTTTTTCCCCGTTTTTCCTCTGTTTTGCTTGGCAATCATCTTGATATTTTATGGCATGGTCATTCGTCCTCTTGATAACTGATGAGGCATTCTTCAGCAAATTATGAATTACATAAAAATAAAATTTCAATATACATATATATATATATATATATATATTAAATATACAAGTATTACATTAAATATTGAATCCCATTCTCCATGAAATTTAGTCTTTGTCTTTTTTGATTTGGACGTGCAATAAGTGCACCACTTACATCTAAAATTTAAGTGTTAATTCTCTTATCTACGACGTGTAGGGGATTTATTTTTATTCTTTTGCATCCACTATTGTTTATTGTTTATAACTTTTATTGGTCGAATTAGTCTATTTTTGATCTTTCGCTTTCCTTGAATTACAATGTAACAACTTAATTAGGTCATTAGCAATTAAAAAAATCAGGATGAAACCCTATTTGCAGGCCAATATTACATTACTCAATTATTATTTTTGAAAAAGAAGAAAGTTGTGGAAGCTAATGTACATCGAACTAGCCACCATATTTATAAAATACCGCAAACTATTGAATAATTTGATTGTTCTTATCTAACCTTAATTTCTTAATAATTTTTCTTGTTTTTTGGTGACATATTTAAACCCTTATTTATGTAAGATGCTTTAGTCTCGAGAATAATGTAATTATATTTAATTGTATTTGCTTGGTCAATGCTGCTGTTGTGGTCCCTTATGTTAAATTTATTTTTCTACTTTGAAATATGATCACTGCCATTCCAATATGTCTACCATTTTCAAACCAATTAATTTAAACATATTTTGAAAAGCACAAAAAAGGATTACAGATTCAAAGACTCTATTACAAACTAAGCCAAGAGTTACATATGTAAATTTGCAAGGGTTAGAAAATGGACCAATACTGAGGCTGCTGGTCTTGTATTATTGTCCAAACTTAGAACAATATTAGAAAGTCCAAAGAGTTTGTGAGGTGTCAGGCTTTCAGAGCCAGAAAACAAAAACTATTTAAACCTCATTCTAATGCTAAATAAAATGTCTGATTCAATTGTCTCTAAAATAAACACTTTATCTGCAAAAGATGAGAAACACAGGTAATAATATGTTAAAAAGCTTCCAACATGTGGTGCAGCCTTCAAAACCACATGCAAAGCATTCATCAGAATAATTTGCCTAATCCAATTTGGTCCTTTTGGAAGCTTATTTGTGGGAAAGCCTGCATTACCCAATTTTATTAGTGTGCTTCTACTTCAAGTCGTCACTTTCTACTTTAACTCAACCCGATTTGATGCTTGATTTCATAAAAATTGACAAATAAATTTCGTTTTCCAATTACTGAATAAGGTTCTATTATATCTAAAATAAATAAATAAGGTTCTAAGTTCAAATCCTAGTCCTCCTATTATGGAGAGGGAAATATGAAATTTGGGTCAAAGATTGAGTATAAGAAAGCCATGATCAGTAAATGCAAGTAGAGAATTACATATTTATATTTAACTCACTCTCACTCTGTAACTTGTTTTTAAAATAATCATGAAGTATTCACATGGGTAATTTTTTTTATGGTTATGAATCATTTACTTCTTCTATTGATAAACCAAGATTGTTCAAACTTACTACCATATGGTTTAACACTCAAAAACTTGTTTTTCAAATTATATTTCACTAAATTGAAAATTAGTGATACCTACTTGAGTTGTACAAAGTCTAGACACTTTAATCTAGAATTCATTTTTCTAATTAACTAGTTATAAACAATACATAAACAAAGCATACACACTTTACCAACTTGAGTGGCACCCATATGCTTTAATATTTTAGGGATGNGGTGGGAGGAGTAGCCTTCAAGGATTAAGCATGATCATTTACGAACAACGCATGTAATTCTTCTTCTTGTCTCTTTCCCTTCTTCTAACACTTCAAAACTCCTTGGGCTTTCCTCACTTTTCCTCTCTCCTTGGGAGAAAATATAATTTGAGAAAGTAGTTAAAAATGTAGAAGAAGTAAAAATAAATAAAATAAATAAAATTAAAAAAATAATAATTAAAAAGGAAAAAGAAATTGAAATGGTATTTTCATTTGGCCTTTTCAAGACCTAGCTGATGGCATTTATTATTATCTTTGCTTGTGCCAGATTATGTTTGCCATAATCCAAAAAGGTGATGCTTGCCTTAGGCCACCCTATCTTTTTCCCTTTTCTAGACAATTTCTTCTTGCCTTGGCAACCTAATTTTACTTTTCCATTCACCTAAAAAATATAAAAATAATAACAAATAATAATTACCATTATTTAACTTTTGCCCATTTTTCAAGCAAAAAGTATATAAAATTAGTGAAGAATAAGAAAATCCCCCACCCACTTTCAATTTAACTTTATATATTATTTCTCACAAGTCACCAGATTCCAACCAAAACCCAAATATCTATATTTTTAACATTAAAATATTAAATCACCACAACAATATTCATTAATGCCCATCATTCAATTTTTTTTTTCTTTATTTTATTTTTCCCTTTAATTTAATTATTTAATCTAAATTCAGACAGTCTGGAGAAAGTTAGGAAACCCAATTAGCTGAACAACAAAAACAAGGTTTCTTATTATTATCTGGGCATTTTCCATATCGAAAAATTACACATAGCCCAGGGAAAAAAAAATCAATCTTTCTTTTTCAAAATCTCATTCTATTCTCTGTACTGAAATAATAAATAAAAAAATTTCTTTTGAAAGAATTTTTTTTTGAAGTTATCATCTTTTCTTTTAAGCTCTATTTTTTCAGCTAATCTTCTCTAATAACAAACCTTTTTTTCAGTTAACATCCTTAAAAGTTTTGAAGATAATAGCTAACAGTGAAGCTCACCTTCTAGTTTCTTTGCTCTTTAACACTTGAAAAATCTGTACAAGCTATTAATCTAACCTCTCTAATTTTTTTTATATAATTATTTTTTTGAGTTTTGTTTTTTGAAGTCTGAAAATTTCTGGGCTTAATATATTTATATTTTTTAATTTTGAGTTTTCTTTGAGTTTTTGAGATTAGGAAATGAATGGGTTTTTGATAGAGAGCTGAAAAAGAAAACCTTTTTTTTTGGGGGGGGGGTTTAAGTATGGAGGGAAGAGAAGCTGTGAGTAGTGGGGTTACAGTGGTGGGATCAGATGCTCCCTCAGACTACCTTGTGGCTCCAAGGTCCGAGAACCCGACTCAGACTGGTGGATCAACCCCTACACCTGCCGTGGCTCAGCCAGCGCCACCGCCGGCTCAGGGAGCCTTGGCCATGGCTCCTCCTGGAACTATGCCGGCGAAGAAGAAGAGAGGTAGGCCTAGGAAGTATGGACCAGATGGAAGTGTCACCATGGCTCTGTCCCCAAAGCCTATCTCCTCCTCTGCGCCACCTCCTATAATCGATTTCTCGGCGGAAAAGCGTGGGAAAGTACGGCCGGCTAGCTCAGTCAGCAAGACCAAGTATGAGCTTGAGAATTTAGGTAATGGAGAAAGTGTTTGTTTTCATGCATACCCTTTTGACTTTGAGGTGCTTTTATGGCTGAAGTTGAGGTCTTTTGATGTTTACATGTAATGGGAAAGAGAGAGTTTTTGTTTTTATGAATACCCTTTTGAATTTGAGGTGTTTTATGCTTGTTTTTATGGCTCAAGTTGGAAGTCTTTTGATGGTTTATATTGATTTTGAGTTCTTGTGTTGTTGTTGTTGCCTATGTGGGGATTGGGTTTTGGTGACTACAACCCTTTAGAGAGATTGAATTTAAGAGGGTTAATACTATGGGTTTCAAGGGATTCTTTGTTGGGTAGATGTGGGTCCTCTGATTGGATACCCCAAATTGAGATCTTGGAGTGTGTGGTAGTTCTGAAAGATAAGGTAGTAGTGAGTTTCGTGGGTTGGTATGGGAATGATGGAATCTTCTCGTTATGGCTGTCCTTTGGCACTCCTCACCTTTTCGGTGAAGAAAATTGTACAAGGTCCCAATTTTTCTGGTACCTGCAAGAGCAAAAGGAGCAAAAATAAAATGTCTGCAAGTGATGGCGAACAGACTTGGACTTGAATGTCGAAACTTTTCTTCAACTTGCTGACTGATGCGAATATGTTTAATCCTGACTTAATGCTGGTTTCTTGGAATAAAACTTTAGTTATTAGAGCTTAATGATGTTTCCAGTCTTATCGTGTATTATTATTCCCCTCTTAAGTTTTACCAACTTTGCCTAACGTTGAACAAATGCATTTATACTTTGAATTATGTTTTGTTATCGCTTCATGGAAATTGTTAAGCAATCTTGAGATAATACTTGGAATCTTGGAGTAATATTTTGCTTTTAACTGATTATAAGATAAGAAATATTAAGCTAAGGTTTTATTTAGTCAACTTTTATCTGGTTCTGACGTTATTTGAAATTGCAATTCATAAGTTTTTATTGTTATCACTATTACTATTATTATTATTTTCTTTTTGTATCTCTATTAATTTGTTTGATTTTTTTCCTTTTTGAATAATCGCTTGATTTTCTTCTGTTCACACGACACAAGCGATATGTTTTAGATCTTTCTCTGTCAGTATTACTGTATCGAACTGCGGTTTTCAACCATGGTGGTTTGATATCTGACATACAGAAATACAAATGGTCAGATTTAGCTTGAATGAAATTCTGAACACCGATTAGTCATTAATTGCTCTTGTTGAGTAGTATTATATTATTCTGCAAAGAAATTGGGTTTAAATTAATTACGTAGTAGGGAGACTATGGGCACTAATCATATGAACATTTCTTTGTAGGTGAATGGGTTGCTTGCTCTGTTGGTGCTAATTTTACACCCCATATCATCACCGTTAATACCGGCGAGGTAATTATTTAACCTCTCTCTCCCTCTGCTTTTGGGTTTAGGGTATGTATGAGTTGAAAGAAATATCATGGTGTTAGTTTTGGTTGGTCCATCTGAAACATTCTAAAATGGAAGGAGACGCTTATCAGTCTTCCGTAACTACGGGAGTTTTGTCTGATATTTTTTGTGGCCTTTTGGTAAATGAAACGTCTTCAATTTAGTTACTTTTCAGAATTTCCTCCATCTGAAACATTCTAAAATGGATGGAGACGCTCAACTTTTATGACTGGTTTGAACGTTTACAATGATTGGTAGTAACAGTAATTTTCTTATTTTTTGTCTTTTGACTGTCTTAGGATGTTACAATGAAGATAATATCGTTTTCTCAACAAGGGCCTCGAGCTATTTGCATACTTTCTGCAAATGGTGTGATATCAAGTGTCACACTTCGTCAACCTGATTCTTCTGGTGGTACATTGACATATGAGGTAAACCCTTTTATCCATCCACTGAGTCTATTTATTTCTCTGTTTTAAAATTTAGTAATTATGTCTCCAAAGCTTTCTGGATTAACTAGTCAATGGCTGTGATGGTTATCAAGCTTTAAGCATGGTGTTTTTCTTTTCCTTTAATCATGATTTCACGTATTTGTACACTGTATTTTGTTTCTTCTTATTTTTGCATTTGTAAGCATAGTTACTGGTTACTAGTTAAGAGTTAAAGACACTATCTAATAAATAGTCTAAAGCTTGTTACTGTGCCACAAATAAAGTCATTGTACTCTGCTGTAAAGATTGTGATCCATATAATGCTTCTGTCCTAAAGTCTTTTCACCATTCAGTAAGGAACAGGAAAAGAATGAGAATCTTATCATTCATAGTTTTTATAGGCCCACAACTCGAAAAGTTAACAGAGCAGGTGTTTTGACAATTTAGTAGCTGACAATTATGCTTTGCACTGTTAAACTCTTTGCTGCTGGTACGTGAGCCTAAGCCTTGGATTAAAACCATGTTGGTCTTCCGAAGCAGTTACTTTTTCTTTAATTTGCCAACAGCATAGCTGATATTTCTTTTTGTTTGCTTATGCATGACTTCAAGAATCTGTTCTATCAATCAAAATTTCCGCTGCTGAGTAATGAAGGAATCACGATTGTTAACACTCTTGTTTCTTGTAGGGTCGTTTTGAAATACTTTCTTTATCTGGTTCGTTCATGCCCAATGAAACGGCAGGAACAAGAAGCAGATCTGGTGGGATGAGCGTTTCTTTGGCGAGTCCAGATGGACGTGTTGTAGGTGGTGGGGTTGCTGGACTATTAGTAGCTGCAAGTCCTGTGCAGGTTCGGTGTTTTTTTTTTTCCTACTTTCTTTATTTTTCTTTCCTGCTTTTTATATATATGTCCATCTATGTTCTTTTTACTGCAGAATAGTACTTGGATTATTCTCCAGTAAAAGCGACAAGTTAAAAAACATGATTCTGAAATTTTTCTTTGATGTACCTTAGGTTGTAGTAGGCAGTTTTCTGGCGGGGAATCAGCACGAGCAGAAGCCAAAGAAACAGAAGCACGAGTACATTTCAAATGCAACGCCAACTGCAGCCATTCCCATTTCGAGTGCCGACCCGAAAGCAAACTTCACTTCTTCAGCTTCCTTTCGTGGAGATAACTGGTCATCGTTAGCCGCAGATTCGAAGACCAAGGCAACTGACATTAATGTATCTTTGCCTGGAGGGTGATTGTCATGGACCACTTCCTGTAGTTGCAGCCAGAAGTTTGTGCACTGACCACATTGGCAATCAAACTTCCAACTCTCCTCTCCCACGTTTATTCGTCTGTAAACTTACTGACACTTTTTAGTACCAGCATGCTGTTTTTTCATCTGGGGTTTTGTCCCCATTACCCTGAGGAGGTATTTATTTCAATTAGCTGTTTAGGTTAGGTTCTCGGCTGTTGTTGTTTGTGTCTTGTAAAAGTAGAGTAGTTTGATGTAATATTTGACATTTGAATCTGCCTCTCTTTGGACTTTTGCATTGTGATTTCGAAGTTGAAGTTGTTTTGGGATGTTCCCAACTTTCTGTCTTCTCAAATGGTTCACTTGGTATTTTGCTTCGATTCAGCCAAGTTGAAATTTCATTGGATACTTCTCTTCAGAAATTTAGACCGAAAAGCCCGATGCACGAATTGGAATCGAAATACGCAATATAGTTCTTAAAAGACTTTCTAAAACGCAGTCCCCAAAACGCTTCTTTTGAACTAATAACATGGTCTTAAAATGAGAATATCCTCTATTAAGATGTGGTTAGGAAGTAGATGCAGTTGGTAGACATGTGGTTTTCAAATCTTATCTTCTAATTTTTCTTCCAGTCCTAGAAGGGTAAGCTTACACTAAGCAGCATGACTATTACTGCTCTATTCAAATAATCTCAACATCAAGAACTCACTGTCACATGACAAAGAAAGTCAAAAGGGTCTATAATTAAACAATCTATATGCTAAAGGCACACCTCTGGTCCGAGGAGACCACGGGGACCGCATTGGTCTTCTACGACTTTGGCTCTTTGCCTCCACAGAAAGTGTATATTTGTGTGTGTGTTTGATAAGGGGTCGAAGTCTACTTGACCCTACTGGATTTCTTGTCCACCATATTACTATGACGCACACATAATAATAATAACTATTTGTTAATTTAAAAACTTTTAGAGTTATTTAGTGCATAAAGAAAGTAAACCGCGAATCCAGGGAAGTTGTCATCACTACGAAATACATAATGCAAAACAAAATTGCATGATCTAGACTGAAACGAGAATTTGTGAGACCCGATTAAATGTAGGAAGTAAAGTCAATACGAAATACTAGTATTCAACTTGTAAGAAGAGAAGAGTTGAATACGTTAGTTTAGATCTCGATTAGGTCCAAAATTCCGACCGATTTTATTGAGAAAAGGGAAATACTTTTGTCCTTTCATTTGTGTAGGTCTCATATTATCGTCTATGCCAATGTACAACTTTGATTGGAGTCACAAAGTGTACCATCAATTTCTAGAATCTTTTAATAGTCCGAAATGTGGAGAGGGCAGTTAGTGGTAAAAATTCTCTAGGCAAAAGCAAAGGCGCCCTAATAAATGTGCGCTTTGAGCCATAACTACTTTCCTCAAGAATCGAAATGAAGTTTGCCATTTTTTCTTAGCATTTTTTAAAATGTGTCATATGTTCTTAGAATCCTTTTATAATCTAAAGTTAGGGGAGGGCAACTGCCTTAACAACCGCTGGGCATAACCAGAGGGGCGCTACACGCTCAGAATTGTTGGGTTTGAGCCATAATTAACAAGAATTTGTGTGTAATTTGTACCTCTTTTAAATATTAGAAAATTTCTAATTTATGTGACTATATGCATGATGATTATATTTATAGATAATAAACTAAATATAGTCCGTAGCAATTAATTAAAGTATGAGATATTTAATTAAATATTATTAGTACTGTTTATTCACATTGAGAATGTAATAGCTAGACTATTGACGTGTTAATATTATAATGGAGTGCTTTTTATAATTTGATTATATAGTACTGGTTTGAATATCACATAAATTCTGTTGACTGTTAAGAGTTCAAATAATATCGTTATATAATCATATGTAAATCAATCTTAATCCTAAGTAGTTATAGACTCCTATTTATAATGTTACATTCTTTAACATATTTGTTAAAAGTTTGTTTCCTAAATAGACCAGAACACTTGTATCTTGGAAGCATGATGAGAAGAGTAAGTGAGAATGTAGCTTGCAGATATAGATTCTATTTCTTCTAGAAAGAAGCTAAAAACATGATTCTATTGTGTGTTGATTCAAGACTTGAATAATTTGAGTATTCAATTTATAATAGACTTATAAATTAATTATTCATTGGATAATCAACGGAACATAAAGATATAGATATAATTGGAGAGGTAAACGAAAATTGATCTAACTTCAGTTATGAATTTTCTATGAAAGATTAAACCACATGTAATAATTAAATCAATAGTCTATATGTTGCTTTCCGAGTAAATTAATTTTGCAACTTCAAGAATACAATTCCAAATTTTTAGTGGAGTAATACTAGAATCAATAAATTAGACAAATTAATTAAAGAATTTAATTAATTTTGAGCTTGAATTGTAGGTCATAAGTCCCAAATTCCACTTCTTACAAATGACATTATATTATTTCTATTACTGCATACTTTGTCTAGATAAATAGTTTATCTATATGTAATTAATAATGATTATTAATTAATTTAAATTTATGGAGAGATGAGTTTCTTAATTTGTTTAAATTTTAAATTTAAAAATATCTAGTCATCAAATAATTAGATAAATAGAAATTGAAAAAATTACTGAAAATAAAACATTGAGAAACTGACTGAAAGTGAAACACTAACCACTTAAGTTATCTGCTAAGAGAGCCACTTAAATTATTTGCTAGTATATATATATATATATATATATATTAATTGAATTAATTAAATATATATATATCCACCCGAACAACCCAGAAACTTCCCACCGAGGAGGACTGTTGATCACAAGATCGAGTTAGAACTAGGGACTCGGCTTCTAGCCAAGGCTCCCTATAGAATGGTTCCATCAAAGTTGGTAGAGTTACTGAAGCTTACTCCTCAAATTTGGAAGAAGGTGACTGATAAACGGTACCACAAGGGGTTGGTGCAAAAATATGATGACCCCTTCGAGGTTTTGAAGAAGGTGGACAATGTTGCTTATCGATTGCGGTTACCCGAGCATTTCAAGATACACCCAACGTTCCATGTGAGCTTCTTCAAATCATATCATGAGGATACGTCCGAAGGGCAAACCACGGTGAGACGAGCTCCTCCTACGGTGAGGAAACAATTTGAGAAGGAAATTGCAAAAATCCTAGATCAAAGATCTTTGGGTGCAAGTAAGAAGAATAATTGAACTGAATTTCTCATTCAGTAGAAAAGCGAGGATGAGGAAGATGCTACATGGGAGAAGGCGATGATCCTGTGGCAGTTCGAAGACCAACTGAACGCCTACTTGAATAACCTCCCCACGAGGACGTCAGCTTCTTCTAGTGGGGGTGGTTTGTTAGCCCCTGAGTCAATGACTAGGACTGTGTCATGGTGAGGAGTTGCACCATTGCACGGGTCCAAGGTGGGGGATGCACACGGTGCACACCACCATGTGAGAAGACTAAGGTTTGCTTGGGTGGGCAAGACCATGGCACGATGATTAGGCACGCAAGTGTGCCATGACGGCTCAAGATGGTACGAGTTGATGCAGGGTTACTTGAAGATTGACATGCTTGGTGATGCATGATGGCGACACTGCCTGGCGCTGTAGGCACCAGGCAGGCTATGCACGTTATATGCACGTGCACGGCAAGCAGCACATGCTGAGCCGTGCGCACCGAGGACCTGCACGCGTACAACAATCCGCAAGTTAGATGTCAGTCGAGATGACACTAGCGCATGGTGGAGTGAAGGAAGACGTATGCGCAGTAGACAGCATGTATGCACGTAGGCCGACACATGCGGTGTGGTTACAACTTAGCATATTTGACATGTGCGTGTCCGATGACTAAACCGAACGGTTGGCGATGGTTACCAACACTTTGACATGTGTGCTAAGAGACATGTCTGAGCAGTTATGGACGATTATGTGCATGCGGTTGCTTGGCACATTTAACATGCGCGCACGCTGGAACAAGATCGAGCTGTTATTGGACGGTTGTTGGCTTTGTCCCTTGCAGCTGCACGTGAAGAATATGCGAGCAGTTAGGAAACTGCCCAGCAGAGGTGCTGGTGCACGCTAGCTTGTCCAGCACGGCCCTAGGCAGTTGGGGGTGTCAACTGCCATGCATGCATGCATGCTTGCCTATAAATAGGTGATTGATCAGGCAGAGTCATCAGAAGGTTGTGATGTCCTGCACATTATTTTGTATTCTTTTACGAGATTAATAAAAGGTTAGGAAGAGTTCTTGTATATTGTTGTATGCGTTCATAACCTTGTCCTTGTTGCATAGTCCACGAGTGTGTGAGAGAAACAGTGTCGAGTGTGAGTGAAAACACTTAGACCCGATAGTGTGCATATTGGTGTTAGCTGACTAAGTGAGGTATTTAGTGCTATCATGGGGAAAGTTTGTGGCGAAAAATTTAACCCCGTGACTGTTAGCCCCTTAGTTGATGACTAGGATCGTGTCATGGTGAGGAGCTACACCATGGCACGAGTCTAAGGTGGGGGATGCATGCGGTGCATACCACCATGTGAGAAGACCAAGGCTTACTTGGGTAGGCAAGACCATGGCACAATGATCAAGAATGCGGGTGTGCCATGACGGTTTGAGATGGTACGAGTTGATGCGGGGTTGCTCGAAGATTGACATGCTTGGTAATACATGATGGCAACATAGCCTAGCGTCGCGGGCACCAGGCAGGCCGTACACGGCAAGCAGCACACGCTGAGCTGTGCGCACCGAGAACCTGTGCGCACTGCGAGTACACGCACAACAACCCATAAGCTGGATGTCAGTCGAGATGACACTAGCGCATGGTGGAGCGAAGGAAGATGCGCGCGCAGTGGGTAGCGCGTGCCAAGTGGGCCGACGCACTCGGTGCGGTTACAACTTAGCACATTTGACATGTGCGTGTCCGATGAGTAGACCGAGTGGTTGGCGACAGTTACCAGTATTTGACATGTGCGCTGGGAGACATGTCTGAGCGGTTATGGACGGTTATGTGCATACGGTTGCTTGGCATATTTAACATGTGCGCACGCTAGAACAGGATCGAGCGGTTATCAGATAATTGTTGGCTTTGTCCCTTGTAGCCGCACGTAAAGAATATAGGAGCAGTTAGGAAATTGCCCAACAAAGGGGCTGGCGCACGCTGGCTTGTCCAGCACGGCCCTAGGCAGTTGGGGGTGTCAACTGCCATGTATGCATGCATGCTTGCCTATAAATAAATGATTGATCAGGCAGAGTCATCAGCAAGGTTGTGATGTGATAACTCTATGAAAATAGAGTTAATTGTGTTATTTTATTAATTAAAAATTTGTGTCCTAGAGTAATTTTAATTTAGATTTTAAGTAATTTAAGTTGTTTTATTTTATTTTGGTTTAGAATTAGTTTTATGTTATTTTATTAGGTTTAGATGTTTTAATTTAATTAGTTTAAATTAAATTAATTTGAAATAGATGTTTATCAGATTTAGGTTTTTTATTTTATTTAATTTTGTTTGATTTAGGAAAAAAAAGAAGAAAAAAAAAATTACGAATTGAATGGAGCTTCAAACACGGGTAAGGAGAAGATGATGACATGCACGATCTCAGCCGTTGGATCAAAGCACAGATGGATCGGATTGGCATGTGGAAGTCACGTGCGGATAGAGGCGAGTTGCAGAGCAGGAGATATGTAGGGCCCGCGTCTTTAGTGGCTGTCAGCCGTGTCTGATCAGCTGCTCCTCACCGTCCGTGCACTCGGTTTCTTCCTCAAACAAGACAACGCCACATCAGCAAGTTAAAGTCAGCTTCTTCTTCAGCCAATTAAAACCGATTTTCGTGCCGAGCCCACGTGTTTCATCTACACTGGATAATTGCCCTTGTATCAGAATTTGAATAGAAATATGGAAGAGAAAGAGAAAAATTGGGAAATTGCCACATCACACAACCAATCATATTTGAGCTCTATGAATAATTGGGAAATACTCTCTTTCAGCTATAAGAGGACTATGGGAAAAGAGGAAAAATACATAATTTTAGAGAGAAAAATATAGTAGTCCAGAGAGAAAGTCTGTGGGAGACAAAGTAGTGGAGTGGAGCCTCTTCAACTGCTATTTTTCTAGTTTGATTTTATTTTCAGTTTTAGAATTTTATTATCTTTAGGATGTTTTCATTTAATATTTTTATTTCTTTTAGTTTAATTATGTTTTAGATTTCTTTTCTAGGGCTACGATGTAGCCTAACTATGATGCTTTAAATATTTTCATTTCAATTTAATCCATGAATTATTTTTCCTAGTTGAGTTTTCCATTCTGTCCTTAGTGCTTCTATTTAACTGGCCACTAAATAGATGATTTATTAATCATAATGAAACCGGAAGGAGATTTATGTATCTAGTTTATTAGATTGAAAGCCATAAATTACATGTGAAATAGGAATATATTTACATGGTTTGTGTAGTCACTATATAAGTTTCCATAGATCTTAATGAATTTTTAATTAGTTTAATTCACATAAGAATATAGTGAATTAGTAATTAAGGGTATTTTTGCAGGAGAGAATAGTGAATAAATTAGAAAATCTCGACTATCAACTATGGGAATAATTTTAGGCTAATAAGATGGAGAATTTTAAAAGTAGATTAGTTACGGTGAAATCGGACATCCTATGTTTAATTTCATTGATTTACATCTCGTGTTATTTTTTGCTTTTAATTTTAGTTCTCGTTTATTTTTATTGCTTTTAGTTTATTTTTAGTTTTAATTTAATTTAATTCTATTTTTCTTTACTCGATTAATTCAAATAAATTTAGGATTAGCTAAATTTCGGTACGTAGTAAATCAACAGTCTTCGTGAGACAATACTCATACTCACTACTTTATTACTTATTTGTGATAGTGTACACTTGCATTCATAATTTCCACAACATGATGTCCTGCACATTATTTTGTATCCTTTTACGAGATTAATAAAAGTTTAGAAAGAGTTCCTGTATGTTATTATGTGCATTCATAACCTTGTCCTTGTTACATAGTCCACGAGTGTGTGAGAGAAATAGTGCCGAGTGTGAGTGAAAACACTTAGACCCGATAGTGTGCATGTTGGTGTTGGCAGACTAAGTAAGGTACTTAGTGCCATCACGGGGAAAGTTTGTGGTGAAAAATGTAACCCCGTGACAACTGGTATCAGAGCCGGCTTGAACTATGGCTGGTGGTGTTCCCGAAATAAGGGAAAGAGTCAATTGGCTTGAGGAAATTATCGGTGCTCCTCAAGGGAACGATGGTCCAAGTCTGGCTGATCAAATTGTGGTACTTTTCGAGCAAATGTTGCTGCTATAAAACACTGTGTCGGATTTGAGGAAAGATCTAGAGAATCAATTCTTCACTTCGATGGAGAGCAGCAGATCCATAACGGACTCGGTTGACGAAAGGGTGAAAACTCTTGAGGAAGAGTTGATGCTAGTGAAGAGGGTTTTAATTAACCTTCCCCCTAGACAAGGGGAAGTCGGTGTTAGTGCATCAAAAATTAAAGTCCCTGAACCAAAACCTTTTAATAGTTCCCGAAATTCAAAGGAATTGGAGAACTTCCTTTAGGATGTAAAGCAGTATTTCAAGGCTGCTCACATTCCTGAGGAGGAGCATGTCAAACTAACAAGCATGTACCTGACCGGCGACGCGAAACTATGGTAGAAGACCCGGATAGAGGACGATGCTAATGTAGGCAGACCCAAGATCGAGGCTTGGGAGACGCTGAAAAAGGAATTGAGAGATTAATTCCTACCTTGCAACACAGTATAGGTTGCAAGGGAGTCCCTTAAGAGATTGAAACACAAGGGTTCGGTACGAGACTATGTGAAAGAGTTAAGTTCTTTATTGTTGGATATAAAGAACATGTCCGAAGAAGACAAGATATTCAACTTCTTGTCCAGACTACAGCCTTGGGCACAGGCTGAAATGTGGATGCAGGCTGTTTAGGATCTTCCTACAGCCATAGCTGCTATTGAAAAGTTAGTGGATTACAAGTATATCCTTTCTAGTTCAAGCTTAAAGAACAAGAAAGGAAAGGACGACAAGAAATCCTCTTCTTCAAAGGATGGCGAGAAACCCGAGAAGAAGAAGGATTGGGGTCGGAACTATGAAAGGCATGCTACTACAGCATCCACTGAGAAATACAAAGCTTGAAATGGTTCCCATATGATGTAAGATTGTCCAAAGAGGGAGAAATTGAGTGCACTAGTCGCTCAAGATTGTGATGAGGATCAGGTCCCGACGGAAGGAACCTCTCGGATGAATCCTTTGCAGTTGCTCAACGTGATCACTACGGAGAGACGGACTTAGTTCAAGGGTCTGATGTACGTGATAACTTGGGTGAACGACAAGGAAGTAATGGCCATGATAGGCACGGGTGCCACAAACAACTTTGTGTCATGGCGTGTTGCTGATCGGTTGGGGTTGGTTATTACGAAGAATTCAATGAGGCTTAAAGCTGTGAATTCTGATGCTATGCCCGTCCATGGCTCAGCAGTGAGCAGTTTGAAAGTTGGCACTTGGCAGGCGGAGTGCAACTTCACGGTGGTAAATCTTGACGATTTTGATTTAATACTTGGCATTGAGTTTTTTGGACTGGCCAAAGCAATCGTTGCACCATACATCAAAGGGGTTTTGATTGGTGATGAACGGAGCCCTTGCTTTGTACAGGTGGTGTCCAAAGGTCCAGACGTTAGAAAGTCCAAAGAAATTGAGTTGCGGATGGCCAAGTAATTCAAAATGGGGGGTAAAGATGGGTAAACAGGCATATGTTGTTGCGTTAATCGAAATAGAAGTAAAACAGTTTGAGGAAATATTACATTTGTTTTCCAAAAAAAAAAAGGAAATGGTGTTTTTTTAAAAAAATACGTATTCAAAGTTTCAAATATATATATTAATTAATATGATTAATTAATTAATTTACTAAATAATTTAATATATATATATAAGGTGAAACTCTAGCAGAAAAATATTTGTGCTATTATTTTTTCTACAGAGCTTTCATGACCTAGAGAGAAAAAGAAGAAAATCTTTCTATCCTCCATAAAATAAACTCTTACAATCATGTGTTGAGCATATTGTAAGTGTCGAGAAATTATATGCAATGCGCACATGTTCATCCAATTATGATTGAGGCTTAATCAGAAGACAAAAAAACTATTTACTGATAGACTGCAAGAGGTATTTGATCTACTCTTATTTGTATGTTTTATATTTACTATAAATTAATATTATACACCTATATGGTCAATTATTTTTAAAAAAATTTAAATGTTCCGAATCTTTAAAATATCGTTTTAAAAACAAATAAACTATTTATGTCAAGTGATGAAATACTGTGACGAATTGCATCATTTGCTCTTAATATTTTTTAATAATCTAAACTATAAAGTGTGGGAAGAGTAACCATTCTTTGCATTTTAGTTGACTTCTCTACATTCCACTTTTTAATTTGACTTCAGGACATGCAAAGAAATTATCCTCATATGTGATTAATTCTAATAAGTGTTCCTGCATAAAAGATTAACTTTGAAATTTGTTTTCTTTTTGTTTCAATTTTTTTTCCAGCAAACGATTCTTTAAAGAATTGGTAATGAAATTGAATTATTCCTATGTTCTAACACCCATAAATGATAATGCAATTTCTCTTAGGAAAAAAAATGCATCAAATTGGAATTAGAAACACGTATAATTTCTAAAGGAAATAAAGTAAATTAATATCTAAATAGAATCCTATTAAAATAAAAATAAAAATAATTTTAAATAATTGGTAACCAAGTAAACAATGAAAAACTAGAATTACAATGATATAGTAGAAATAAATAAATAAAAAATATCTAAGTACAAACAGATTACCCACAATTTAAAGCAATAAGTAATATTTATATGAATATAATTGTTAAATACATCAGAATTTTGGTATAAGTACTAATTTCATATTAGATACATCAGATTTTTTGGTACAATTACTAATCTCATCGAAGATATTATCCACTGATTTAAATTAGATTATACATCTATCGATGAGTATGTAAATAACCCACTGAAGAAGTAACTATACATACTATAAAACATCAATTTCTTGAGCGTTCAGTAATATTTTTAAAGTCTCACGTGATGGAGAATAAAGAAAAGGAAACAAAATCTCAGTGTTATTTCCTATATTATTTACGCTACTAATTTCTCAAGAAACAGTAATGATTTTTTTTTTTGGAGGGGGTTAATAACATGCAGAAATTTCTAATCAGGCAAGTAAGTATATTAACCTTTTTCTCCTTTAAAAAAATTTATCCCATTTCCCGTTTTTAAATAGTTCCATAATGATTTTTTTTAATTTTAAAAATTTTATTTCCCATTTATTATTATGTCAGTGAACCGTAATTACTATAAACAAACGTATACACGTGTACAAACACATATAATATTAATTAGTAAATAATTCGACGAGTAAGTAATTTTTTTTTTAAAATAGAGTTTAATTAATGACCTCCATTTTTTTAAAAAAAAAAATATTTAATACTATTCAATTCTCACCAATTTTATTAAGGATAAAAAAAATATTTAATACTATTCAATTCTCACTAACTTTATTAAGGATAATAAATTTTCATGACTACTAGAACTTAAGACCGAAATAATAGATAATAAGTATTCTTGAGGTAACCCTATTAGTCAAAATTCGTCGGCTGACAGATTCGCAGGAAACTCTACGAACTTAGCAGGCACACACCTTAACCACTCGGCTTGAAGACTAGTAATTTAAGTTGAAAAAGGACACCGCCAAATCCAAATTACCAAGAATAATAATAATAATAATCACTTACCTTATTCGGAAGCAAAATTAGAATATATCTTTATACATATTTTTTAAAACTTATTTTTAGTTATTATATCGTCTAATTAAAATTAATGTGTGCGTTAAGTATACGATTATTTTAATACCTTATATGACACGTGATTTCCACACCGTAGCCTTGATCAGTCTTATTCTTAAAGATTGATGATTAAGGTTGTACGATATATAGCGTACCAGCTGGTAATTAACTAGTGACACTAATCATCAGATCCCAATCCCCTTCCCATTAGAGAATCTCTACGGCAAGAACCCGAGCCGCTTTAACGGAGACGGCACCTTCATGGTCACGCCGTTGGACAGCTTGGACGCCATGGTCAGGATGATCTCTGGGGTCGCGGGCCAGATTTTTCGGGTCGGATCGGGTCTGATTCGAACCGGACCGGCGCCAGCATGCGGGTCGTGATCGAGAACCGGGTCGAGGCCCCGCTTCGGTTCACCGAGTTGCTTCGTCGGTCTAGGGAGCTGGACCCGGAGGAGTCGTCGTAGAGGTCGTTGGGATACGACGAAGACGAGGACGTCGTTTTTCTTTCAAGTGGTGTGTTTTCATTTATTTGGTTAAAATGGTCATCGTCGTTTGTGAATTAAACTGTGATATGTGATGTCCTTTTGGGTTGCTGTCGTCTTCTTCAAGATTCCTTCATGTAATACTGTCGTTTGTCGTGTAAACTTTATTTATTTATTTATTTAGTTTTAAGATTCTATTGATCGAATTAAAAACAAAAATCTTATCTTGAGAATAAAATCCGGTTAATTAATAGCATTGATTTTTTTTTTTGGGGGGGGGGGTCCCAACTTAGTGTACCCCAAAATACTTTTGACTCATTGGTTAATGAAGTATTTATATATTGGTTAATTAAGTAACTAATGGTGTCATTAATCTTATTTAGTGGAAATGCTCTTAGGGGGCAAAAACGTGAAACAACCAAAGTCAACACATATTTGACTCATTGCCCCAATTGCTTTTGGCTTGAAGAAGTAACAAAAACAACCCGTAACAACAACTTCTTCCACTTCAAAGATAACTCGGCTGCTTCAAATCTGTCTTTTTAGTTATTTTTCAGTTTCTAAGGTTCCATCTAGAACTGTGACTTTGTTTTTTAGGATGGTTGTGGCTTCCCATCGGCTTTTCTTTTTTCCTTGCTCTTTCTTAACTCCTTCCACTTCAAATTCAGATACGTGTTTTGACTGATACGAAGATTCAAGTCTATGCAAACTTGTATTATGAAGGGGAACAACAAAATAACATGGGATTGGAAATGTAAATTCAGAGATGTGTGACCTACTTCAACTAGTAGTATATGGTGCTAGGCACATCCTCTAGCAATTTTCATTCATAAGTAACCGAGTATGTAGTTTTATTTTGTTATCTTGGTTTGAATAAAGTTGGAGAAGTTATTGCATTGAGTTTTAACTCTTTATCAAATGCAAAGGATCTGGTTACCTGACAAATATATGGTAAAAGTTAAAACACTGGGGAGCAAGGACCATGATCCTTCTTTGTGAACTCATACGTATATGAGCTATAGATAGCCTTTACTTCGACAAAACTAACGCTTTCCACAAGCCTTTTATATAACTGTGGTTTAAATATTCAAAAGAAAAAGCTCTATATAACAATTTCTACCAACATAGCCATTACAGAAGCATTAAATGAGGTTCAAAAACATTGAAATCCTACAGTTGGAATAAGCAACTCTAAAAGATGAACGGCAACAAATATGTTAATCCACTAACCAAGACCTGTTCCTGCATCCTTGCGAGGTGCGTCGGCCTTAATACGAGGCGGCCGGACGATTCGATCAATCAGCCCATATTCAAGGGCCTCTTGAGCATTAAAGCGCTTCATCCGACTTAAGTCTTTGTTAATCTGCAAATATGCATTACAAAATTACATACTAATCATATCTTTGCCTTGGGAAGTTTCTAATATCTCGTGAAATCAAAGAAATGCATAAAACTTTGAAAGATGAATGGCACAAATGATGTCTGCATTCAGAGACAATAATGACAGAAATAACATACTAATGTATAATCGATTATTTACACTACCTTCTCAACTGGCTGGCCTGTTTTCTGAGCCAACTCGTTGAAAAGGTAATCCCTGATTCTTAGAAGTTCCTTTGCTTCATTCTGAATGTCATCAGCCTGTCAATACATGTTGATGAACACCAAAAGGAGTGCAATCAGCAAAAAAAAAAAAAAAGTATCTATGACCCCTATTGACAGTATGAACACGGAGGAATACCTGACCACGAGCAGCTCCGGCAGGAGATTGTAATGCAATTCTTGATAGAGGCATTGCATATCGATTACCCTTTGGGGAAAAAAAAAGGTGGAATACAGAAGAAAATTAACATAAGATGTACATTAAACTTAACATGGAAGTTGATCAAACTGAGCACAGATGACCTGAAGTTAGTAAGCTACACATAAAAAGGGAAAGCCTACTATGTGATGGAAATCGTACTTTCCACCTGACTTGGTCATTAAGCTCTCGATTACTCACTTTGTCCAAGCTAATGTGGGATCATGGGTGGGGGGATAACTAAACTAACTAAACTGGCCCTAATCTGTAGCATTGTTGATTGACTCCCATACACCTTTTTCAAAATCCAATTAGCCAAACACACAAATTGTAGGTCTACTTCCCCACATGTGCAAAATTCTATCCTTGTTTAGCTCTATAAACAACAATTTCTTCATGTCATGGATATTTAAGAATTTACAAATCTAAATATAAAAATGAATAAATATTACCTTTTCTCCAGCTGTAAGAAGAAATGCCGCTAGATTGTACGCATAGCCCACGCAATGGGTGCAAACAGGACTCTTCAAGCTTTGCATGGTGTCATAAATAGCCATGCTTGGAGTAAGCTACAATCAGTACAAGGTTTAGCAGAAAATCTTGGGAAAAACCAAAAAGAAAATGTTTAAATTGATCCAATTAACAAGAAACTTACGTCTCCACCAGGACCATTAATGTACATGTAGAGCTTCTTGTTATCGACACTGTCAAGGTAAAGCATTGTTGCGAGAATCTGGTTGCTGAACTCTTCATCTATATTTTGCCCAACGAAAATGACACGTTCTCGATACTGCATTTCCAGAATTCAGTGGATGACTTAGGCAATAAAAGCTAAATAGAGTTTGCAAAGATTACTACCAAACTTATTGTTCACAGTTTCATACAGACAGAATTTCTAGAAGCACAGTCCTCTTGGAGGGTTTCAACCCATCTTTCAAGCTACGTTTGGTAGGAGGGAAGGGCGATTGGAAGGAATGAGAGATACATTAGCTAGGGAAAGAAAGGGGAGAGGAAGGAGAGCACTATTCCCTTGTTTGGAATAGTTTTGTTTGATACGAGAGGAAGGAGAGAAAGATCAAAACTATCTCCCTTGTTATGTAGGAGGGAGAATTGGAAGAAAGGAGAAGGTTTTATTTGTATAATGACTACTCTTCCACTTGAATGAAAATTTCTCTCCTAAAATCTTCAAATTTGAGGGGCTGAAAATTGCATAAAATTGAAGATTTGAAATCTGCTGCCTAATCCCTTCTCCTAAAATCAACCATCCATCATACCCCAAATCTATCCATTAGTCCCCCACCTTAACTTCTATTCCTCGCTCCTACCAAACACACCCTAAATTAACCGTGGATGTCTAAATCAACATAAAAACAACAGCCAACAAGAAAAATACAAAGGACAAAAAGGATGGTTGTAGAGACAACAGACAAAATTACATAACTGAGTTTGGAGGCCAGGAGACTCATATGAACTAAAAAAGAGGACCAATTACTCAATGTATGCCATCCCTGTGGTAATAAACCTAGTTACCTACTACCCATTCACATTAGATACAACAGAAGTAACAGCGTACCAAGGCATTCCACAAGTCTACCCACTGCCAAGTACCTTCACCAGGAGTTCTGTAGGGCACCCTTGGTGTCCCAATAGGCATCATTCCAACCTGTGCTCTTGTTGGTTTCTGGTTATTGATCCTGTGAGCATAAAAATGAATCGTGCCTTAATCAACACACTGATTTAGAAATTAAAATAATTCTCACGGAATAGTTTCACCATGCAAGGAGGTAACGTATTACAATCATTTCACTAAAACAAAATTGCGTCTGCTGCTTCTGCATAACTCAAATTAAAAGGCAGTTTTTGAAGAGAAAAATTGTTGCAGGATAATGTCCACCTGCTAATCAGAAAGGTATTTTAATCAAAACAAGAATGAAAATGGAAACCTATTTCCATATTTAATTGCATTTAACAGACTTCTAAAAAGCAGAAACTAAATCAAAGTACTTCCAACGCTTTACGAAGGCTTTCTGAGATAAGTCAGCAAAGCCCAAATGTAGAATTTGCTAAATTTTAGCACCACCCTACCCAATTGCCAAAACTACACAAGCTTATACAACAAATTACCTAGGCTGAAGACTCTTGTGAACTTTTCCATAGAACTCAGCCGTCAAGTTAGGTTTCCCAGCTCCAAAAGTGCCTCCATAAAACACAAAATTCGAATACAATGGTATGATGATGACGAAATTGCAAGAGAATTAAAATAAAATATAAGAGAAAAGGAATAAAAGTAGAAGCCATACTTGAAGATTGAAGCTTTAGTCCTGAATAAAGCTTTGTTCCAAAACTGCCATAAACAATAAAAGACTCCCTTTTTTTTAAGAATTCCATCGAAGAAAAACGAAAAGAAAGAAAACCCATTAAAGAGAAGGAACCTCCGAGGCGGGTGAGAGAGTCTGACTTGAATGGTCGGAGTAGAAGCAGTTGTCTGAAACGAGACTGCCATTTTTCTCACAGCGCGAGAGAAAAAGGACTCTCCCCCAATTCTGGGTCAATAGGGTATTAAGATTTTGTAAGGAACGACAATGAAGGTGGAGGAGGAAACCGAAACTACATTAGCTTCTTTTCGAGAGCCAATCTGCGCTGTTGGGGATGGAAAGAGCTCTAGTCACTAGAGGACCCCACAAATAACATGGCCATGGCCCACCCAAATCGCCAATGCCCAATGGGCCGAAATCCAAGCCGATACTAGCTGAACTAGTTGTTTTAGGCCTTGTTTGCATAAGTTCCCACTTTCTTTTGAGATAAATGGAATTGTGCATTCATACATGCATACTAACTTACAATTATTATACAATTATACACGTTGTTTGTCTGAAATTTGTGGCCTTATAAGATTAGTCCTCTGTAGATTTTTTTTTTTTTTTTTGGGTTTTTTATACTTTTAGGAAAAGAGCAACAAAGCCTTGACCATAGCCATCCACAGACAGGGCTTGTCACTAGATCACCCCATCTAGTGGTTAGTTTTACACAGAAAATTGAATATTTTTAACCGTGCGACATTACTATGTTGATAATTGGGTAGTGATAATTGAATATTTTCGGTAGTTTTTATTTGCATGTATAAAAAGTTAAAATGTTAAGAGGCTAGCGTAAAGTTCAACAGTCAGGTGATTAAACTTGTTGCTTTGGTGGTGCCTTTTCAGCACCTCCTAGTTAATTATTGGAGGAGCACAAATCTCACTGGCCCAATTGTTGCCTCAAAGTTGCGTTCCATATGTCATGTATTATACACGTTACCCATGTATCAACTACATCGTAGTTAGGCTAAACAAAACTAGAAGTGAGAATATAAGTCAAGAAATGTTCAAGTTGAAGCTCTGATTGTCTTCTCTACAATATTTGATTTCAGATTTTTGTCCAAACTTTTGGTAGCTGTAACTCATGGGACTGCTAGACGAGGACTGTAGGCGTGTTCATTTTCTTTTGGCAAATATTTCCTCCACGAAAAGACTGACAAGCACAATCTTGCTGCCCAAGAGACGATGACAGAAAATTTTTGAGCTCTTCAAATGCTGCACATGCCTTGATATGGCTTTAAGGCTGAACCACCACAACTTGAACGAGCTCAAGAATGCAAGTAGAGAGAAACACTTGTTATACCTGACAGGACATACAGTATAACAAATGGCAAAAGCATAGTTCAAATGCTAGAAGATCCCAAGATGTCAAGCCTGGGCTCAGCATTCATCTTGGCAGAAGGTGCATTTTAAATCTGTTACCAAATTATTCTTTAAAAGAAATTATTACTAAATCAAAGTAAAACTAAATCAGATAAAGGAGCTGTATTTCATATCAGAGAAGCACGGTTCAATTGTTGACACTTTGATACATGGACATGTAGTATTAAAGGAAAAGGCAAAAAAGAAAATGAGTGATAACTGCTTGGGTTCCTTGAGAATATTTAATTAGGCTTCTCATATGAATTTTGGTCTCTAAACTCTGCAACAGCACTTCTTATCATTTCAGCTACATTGGGCTGCACAAACAGATGAGTGCTATCCAAAACTTGTATTATAAACTTCTGTGATTGAGGCAGCGCAGCATTCATATTGATTATGAATTGTGCCATAGGTATGTCACTGCAAAAGAGAAACACTGGCAGTGTGAGAAGAGGTTACGAAAGTAATTCAAAGTAGCATCTTAAAGATCAAAATCCAATTGTTTAATTAAAAGGAATTGAAAGCCTCTAGTGCTAGTCCACAATCACAAACTAAATATCCACATACTGCTTGTGGTTTGTAAATTCTTCCAGATACATAAACTGAGAGCTCCGAAACCCCGTCAGACTTTCAACTCAAAACACTATTATCATGAAAAGATTGAACAAGGATGCAAAATATGTTTTTCAATATTTAACAATTACATGTTCCAAATGTTAGATTCTCGGGAATAGTGGAGGCGTTTCAACATTTAATCCAGTATACAGTGAATGCATAGTAGGTTCAAAGCTCTCCCAATTTGAGAAAGGTGAGAAGAATGAGGGAACAAAAATAAATCAACTTAGCGTCATACAGATCAAAACCCAAAAGTTCAATTAAAATGGAACCCAAAGCGTCAAGAGTTCGTCCAAAGCACAATCCAAATGCACAAAGTAATAGCTACCCGCATACTGCTTGTAGAGTGGAAATTCTTACAGATGCATAAATTGCACGCTCGGAAACCCCATCAGAATTTCAAATTAAAAATTATTGTCTTGACTCATGAAAAGAGAGAACAAGGATACAAAATATGTTTTTCAATATCTAACCATTACATGTGTCAAAAGTTATATTTTTAGGAAGAGGAGGGCGTTTCAACATATAATCAAGTTTACAGTGGGTGTATTACAGGTTCAAAGCTCTCCTAAGATGAGGAAGGTGAAAGCAGTAGAGGCAGAATTTGATGTCCAAGATAAACATAAATCGAGCGGATATCATAAAAACACATTGTTTTTAAGGGAAGCACACACATGAATGGAACCTCTTCAAGTTGGAAAGAAGTACTTTACCATGAAATGAATAGTCCTTTAGTTGCATTAACCATTATGCCTTGGTAATCTTTAGATTTTAAACTGCAAGAACAACGAGAAAAAAAAAAAAAAAAAAAATGAACCAAAAGATACGAAAAAGTGAACAACCCATTCTAATCATCACTAAACAATTTTGCTTATAAAAGTAATGCAAAACTTAAACATGTAATTTCAAATCTAAAGTCATGCTCCACAAACGAGTGGATTCTGAATGTAAAATCTGAAAAATCTTCAAATGCATAAGTAATTTCTTGAAACAAAAACAATACAAATGCAGACACCATCCTGAATCTCCTTGCAAAAGAAAGAAGCAATTACTTTGAGGGTAATAGAAATTTGAATTGCTCTTATAAACGTCCATAACATAGTTAATGGGTGAGAGTAAAGCTCTATAAGAATTGGAATGGGTCAAAAAATAAATGGGTTTGAGAGCTAAATCCCTACTTTGCTCGCTCTGAACCATAACTGACAAGTTCTAAGCAAAGAAAACCCAATTCTTTATTCTAAGTTGACCCTTTAACGATCACTCGTAA
>JXTB01000159.1:44184-96211 GCA_002914805.1 Parasponia andersonii | reverse complement strand
TTTTTAAAATTTAATAGATTAAAAAATAAAATAAACTAAACTAAAAAGTTTTAGTTGAATTCGATCGAGAGACCGCAGAAGAAAAGCATTTGGGAATGTTGTCATATTTGAGTCCATTGAGAACCAAACCGTTGCAAAATTTGGCTCTTTCTTCTTTACGTTTTCTTTTCTTTCTTTGAAAAAAAAAAAAAAGGAATAATTAATGAAACGTTGCAAAGTGAAAAAAGAAAGGGATCATTGATTTCCTTTTAAAACGTCAGATTAGATCTAGGCTACCTAATATGTTCGACGGAGAGAGAGAACATTTTTTTTCCCTCTCCCGCCAGCAATTTTATTTTATTTTTCTTTTGAGAGGACTGTTTTATTTTTGTTTTTAAAAGTATAAAAGATAAGAATTTAAACTTTAGGATTTTTAAAAAAAATTTATTTTATTTTTTTTTCCACACCTACACAACTACTAAGCTTATCAAAAGAGACATGACGATGACAAAATAGATGTTACTCTTCGAGATAAGATGATAGCCCCTTAAATGTTCGGTGCCACTAGATGACTAGGAAAATTGGAAAGTACATGAGGATTACATAATATATGACTAGAATTATAACATTGAATCAATTAAAGAGCTACAACAACAAATCCATTAACTTTGTCAATGGCAATAACGAGTTTGCTTCCTCATAGCAACAACATTTTACAGTGGAGCTTACTCGCTTCGAGCACAAGAAGAAATTCCTCGACCCCAAGTTTATCAACTTCTCATCTCTCCTCAAACCTGCACAAATATACATAAATGTAAATATAATGTAAAATATCCATGTTAAAATAGTCACGTTAGAAAAGAAGAGAGTACTACAATAGTACTCTTCATACGTTAATATAGATTTTTTTTTTTTTTTTTTTTAAAAAAAAGGCAAGGTAACTAACTTGTTACACGAATGAAACTCTATATGATGTTTTAATTATTTATCATTGCATAGACTTAATTACAATTTTACAAACAATAAAATAATATGTGAGAGAATGCAAATGTTGCCTAGCCCAAGTTACGTGACGTCACGCAGTGGTAGGTACTACTTACTCTCCAAGCTAAATTGCGAGTAGTGAAGCTCAAAACGGTGCGGATCAGTCTCTAGCAGCAGAGGCCTCCTCTTCTCCCCGACGTAAAGCTCCACTGCCGCCTTCACCAAATCGCCGACACTGTTCTCCGACGACATCACCACCTGAACCGGCCCAAGGCTCCTCTCGATCGTCACGTTCAGAAGCAGCTTCGTCAGCCGTCGTGGCCCGCCTCCGTTCGCCCTCGCCGGCGGCGCCAGTTTCCCGGCTGGAACGGAGAGGATTCCACCGGGGCGGCGAACTAGGCCGACGGAGCTTCTCTCCGGCGGGAACGTGAGGAGCGGCCTCTCGGAGCTCGGATGAGCCGCCCTGCCGGAGAATTGCCTCCGGTGAATGGAAGATCGAGGAATCATACTGATGAGTATCTTCGTTGTTAGGTTTCAATTCTCAGAGAAAACAAATTAATAAAAAATATATATAAAAAAAAATTGGGGAAGAAGAAGAAGATATTAGCGGTTCGAGAAGGCTTTTCCTTTTTTTTTTTTTTTTTTTTTTTGGTGTGTTCAAGGCGATTGGGTTTGTCAATATCAAATTCAGAAGCGACCGAAAATTCGAAAAAACAGAGAGAAAGCGCGAAGCTTCGTAGAAACTGGAAAGTGGTGGAGTTCGAAAGTGACCCTGGAAATTCAACTTATTTACAGAATCATAATGTTGGATGCCACTGGAAGCACAAATTGACAAATGATAAGTTTTGCGGGTTTGATAGAATTCGGCTGTATATGTTTACGAAGGATAAGATTCGAGGTATTGTACTTTTTATTAAATTTTTAATATGAATACATCTAATATGTAATTATTAAATAATAATATTTAATTTATTTATAATAAATTTTAATATATTTAATATTAATTAGATATTGACGACTAATATGTTATATATGTTAGTACAAAATTGAGATATTAAGTATTATACGTTTATCAAAAGAATGTTACTCAAATGATATATATATATATATATATATACATATTAAACAAGGAACTGTCGAAATTTCATACGCGTCACATCACATTTTTTAATTGACCAATGCTAAAAGGAATAAGTTTATTTATTTATTTATTTTTTAAAAATGAAACTTAACTGATGATCACCGCTTATTACAAATTTAAAGAAAAATAATACACACACCTTACTAAAATTTAAATTTCTGACTCTCTTAAACTCACACACACATCTCTTAAATTTTGGACCAACTGAGCTAAGTTGGCACTAAAAGAGACGAGTTATGTAAGTTGGCACTAAAAGGGACAAGTTATGTACGTACAAATTAGCTTAATCGTTTGGTTTTGATATTGCTTTGAAACTTTGTGTTTCTCTGTTGGGTGCCTAATGCATGTGTTTTGCTTCACCCAATCACCTTGATAAATAATATAGTAGAATGTTTCGGGGGTTTTTTTTTTTTTTTTTTAAATTCTATCTAGCGAAAGTATTTATTAATAATTGTGCACTTTTTAATGCGAGATTTGTGTCCCAATACTACAAATCCGATTAGAATATGACGTTGAAACACACCATGAATGAATATCTTCTTTACTCCTACCTAGATCTTTCGGTTGGTTTATGCAAACAAAACAATATTGGTGATCTCAGAAATTGCTTTTTACTTTGTGTGTTTACGTTGAGTGTATGTATGGAAAAGGAAGATATGGTGATAGTCACGTCATAGAATCCTAGAGAAGAAATCAACTTGCTATGTGTGCGTGACGTAGAACAATCCAGCGAAAAAGCAATCACACTCACCAAAAAAAAAAAAAAATAAAAAAATAAAAAAAGGGAGAGAAAGACATGAATAAAAAATTATGTTAGTATGGTACTCCTATGTTAGATGAACTATTGGGTAGCCAATGGTGAAGCACGTTGTAGTTGTGGACGTAGAAGATGAGCACGTGGCCATTGCTGGTCAACATGCTTAGTCAACTTGTCAACCTTTCTTCTAGCGGCAACACCGGAGCAGCTAGCCATCACCACCCGAGCAAGGCATCACCGTCGGAGTAGCATGGAACACCTCACAAGCAATCCCCATATTTTCAATCTCCCCATCTGCAGGCGAACTCGTAAGTTTGACTCGATTTAATCCAGAATTCATATTTAATAAAGGGTAAATTAGTCATTTCTTACAAGAAATGTATACATTTGCAAAGACCTTTAGGTGGGCTTATTTGGCTCCAACAGGTAGGAGGCCTATTTTACTATATTTAAATTAATTGTTTAGTTAAATATAGGATCAGTGTAGAGTTGTTTGTAACTTATAAAATTCTTGAATATATTCATAAACAAGAAAAAGGAAGAAACTTTAGGAAGAAAAGGTGAATTTAGGTCAAAATTAATATAATTGTCTTTGCGATAAAATAATGATATTTCTAATCCCTGGATTTTTCTCAGAATGGGATGACAATTAGGTTTTTTTTTTTCTCTCTTTTAGGAAAAGGTTGGATTTTTCTAATAACAAGACGATAATTAGGATTTTTTTTTTCTTGAGCAAAAGGTAATTAGATTTTTTGGATTCAAATATTTGTTGATGTCATGTTTTATTAAAAATGGACTTGTTATTAAATGTTGAATTAAATAGAATCATCATAAAAAAAAAAATTAATATGGTGTGGTTAAAACTTATGCATGACTAATCTTTTTTACCAAACGATCTTAAGATGGTTAATATAGCCCTTTTATTTGTAGGAGGCAAATTAGCTCCCTTACAATAAAATTCTCTGTATTTAATAGGAGGAAGATATAATTTTACACAAATTACAAATATAAAAATATCACAATTTTTTTTTCTTTATTCTCTATAATTAAGGGTGCAAATTAATGATGGTAGTGGCTACTCCTTTATCTACTTTTTTTCTTTTCTAATTTCTCTACTTATATCTTCTCAAAGTAGTTATGGTTATACTAAAAGTCACTTCTCTTTTCGTTATCATGTTTCTTATTTTTTTTTTGTAACTTCCGACGCGTTCAAATGCTTTTATATATTTTACTTAAATAAAGTTCAATCAGCTTCAATTGCCAGGTCGTTATTGATGTTGTATAGTGGAAGCACAATTACTCTAAATGCTTATATTTACTACTAAGACAATATTAAATATAAACTACTAATTAGTTGCTAAAATTAATGAAAACAGAAAATGCTAAATACAAAAATAAAGAAGAACATAAAATTTAATGAGGTTCAGCAAATTATCTATGTCATCAGGATGTTATTGACTACTTCACTGACTTCAAATAAGAGAAAATACAAAATCTAGGTTACAATACAAAAACCCAAAAATAAATGGGAAAAAAGAATAAAAACAAAACTATAGAGGTCCTTAGAAATAAAAGCCTTCACCAATAAGGAACTAATTTTGGGATGATTAAAACCAATTGCAGTAGGCTTTATTTATAGCCAACTGTAGAGCTCAAATATTCATACACGAGCGATATAGGACAAAGTCCAAAACAATTACAAAAGCTAACAAGCCAAATTCTAATAATCTCCACCTTGGCGAGTTAGTAAGTCCTATCCAAGTTTTCCCATTTCCTATATCTTTTATCTATTAGCCACTTTATATGCCAAAATGTGCCATTAAATTTATAAGATGTTAATCAAGTCCAAACAATGATTGAACTTGATCGATATCACCGCCTTGGTCATCATATCCGCAGGATTCTTAGTAGTCTGAATCTTTTGAAGCAGTATCTTTCTTTCATCAATAATTTCCTGTACAAAGTGATATCAGACGTCAACATGCTTTGTATATACATGGCATACTAGATTCTTTGCTAAATGAATGGCACTTTGACTATCAAAATAAATATAAACATGCTCCTGAACAACTGCTAGCTCTTCCAATAATTCTTATAACCAAATAGCTTCCTTCACAGCCTCTGTAATGGGTATGTACTCTGCCTCTGTAGTAGACAAAACAAATATAGACTACAAAGTAGACTTTCAATAGATTGGTACTCTTGCAAATGTGAATATATATCTAGTAGTTGAATGACATTTATCCAAATCATCAGCGTAATCAGAATCAACATAATCAACCACACACTGACCAAGTTTATCATCTCGCTCAAAAACTAAACTAACATCTACAATCTTCAATAAGTATCGTAGAATCTGTTTCACAGCTTACTAATGATCTTTACCCAGATCATGCATGTACCTGCTCACAACTCCAACTGCATATAAAATGTCGGGTCTTGTATACACCATCGTATATATTAAGCTACTAACTGCATTTGAATACGGAACTTGTGACATATACTCTCACTCTATATTTGTACTCGGAGACAAAGACGCACTAAGCTTAAAATGAGGAGCAAGCAGTGTACTGACAAGTTTTGATTGTTCAGTCATACTAAAATATTATAATACTTTCTTTAGATATTGCTTCTGAGTCAACTAACCTTGCTTCCCCCTCTATCTTTGCTAATCTCCATACCAAGAATCTTCTTTACTTCACCGAGATCCTTCATCTCAAATTCTTGATTCAACTAAGCCTTTAACTTCTCAATTTCTTCTTGATTTTTTGAAGCTATCAATATACAAGAGTAGATAAATAAAAGACCCATTTTGGAGTATGCAATAATACACACAACTATCAGACTTTCTTCTTATGTACTTCTAACTTATTATAAACCGATCAAATCGCTTGTATCACTGCCTTAGCGATTGTTTCAGCTTATAAAGTGATCTTTTTTGTTTGGAAACCCAATTTTCTTTTCTAGTAACCTTGAATCCTTTTGGCTGAGACATATAGATTTCTTCTTAAGAATTTTTAACAACTGGAGAAAATACCTAATTATAATCAATTCTTTCCAACTAAGCATAGTTTTTTGCTTCCAATCTTGCCTTGAAGCAAATATCATTCTAATCAGAAAATCCTTCTTTCTTTGTATATACCTATTTGTATCCAATTGCCTTCTTATTTTTTGGTAGTTGAACTAGCTCTCAAGTATCATTATTCTGAAGAGACTGCATTTCTTCCTCTGTTGCTTTCACTCACTGTTTAATTTCAAAAATTTTGAGTGCATTTTTGTACGTGGAAGGAACATTGTCATCCACAATGGGAAATACATAGGCCACTATATCAACAAATCGAGCAGGTTTACGATTTTCACGTCTTGGTCTTTTATGTACAATTAATTCTTGTTACTGTTAAGGCTATTGGGTCGGAACCTCTTCTTTATCTTTAGTGTCTTCCTCTTCGAATGGAGTGGCACCATTATTTTTAACAACATTAGCTGGGACTACTATTGTCATTTTCTCAAACTCCACCTGTTACTGACTAGGTTCCACCTGTTATGGAATACTAATAATCTTTTCTTAGTATTCTGTTACATTCTTTAACGTGGCAAACTCATCTAAATTAACATCCCTACTAACCAAAATTTCTTCGAACATAGACACCAAAGTTGGTATCCTTTTATATCTGAACTGATGCCCATAAATAATATTTCTTGACTCTTAGTTCTAACTTAGGTTCTTTCACATGATAATAGGCAGTGGAACTAAAAATATGTAAAGAATCGTAATCACTAGCAAGTTTTCCAGACCATACCTCAAGAGAGATTTTACCTCTAATTGTAGTCGATGGTAAACGATTAACAAGATGACATGCATACTTAATTGCCTCAGCCTAAAAATCTTTGCTTAACACAGTATTAGACAACATATACCGAATATTCTCAAGCAAAGTCTGATTCATGAATTCTACCATTCTATTTTTTTGGACTATAAAGTGACGCATAATACCTTTAGACTGAAAAACTCCCAAAAATAGATCACTTCTATATTCTCACCGTTGTCTGATCGAAATCGTTTAATTTTTCTATCCGTCTGAGTCTCAATCATCTTTTTCTATTTAAGGAAAATTTCAAATACATCATCTTTAGTCTTCATTACATACACCCAATCTCTTCTGAAAAAATCGTCAATAAAAGTAACAAAATAGTGCATACCTCCCAAAAAAGCTGTTTTGGTAGGTCCCTACAAATCTGAATGAATATAATCTAGAATATCCCCAATATTATGAATTGTTGTACCGATCTTCACTCTTATTTGTTTTCTCAAAACACAATATTTATAAAAGTCTAACTTGTAGGTCTTCGCTCCTTTTAGTAAGCCTTACTTCACTAAATTAATGTAAAATTTTTCCCCTACATATCCCAAATACATATACCATAACCTGGTAATTTCTAAAACTTCATCATTCTCAGAAACTACAGTAACCGATCCATTAATTATACTACCATTATAGTAATACAAGTTATTTTTTCTTGTACCTTTCATTACCACTAAAAAGCCTGAAGTGATTTTTAAAATTCTATCTCATATAAACATAGCAAAGCCTTTAGATTCTAAAGCTCCTAAAGAGATGAGATTCTTCTTCAATTTTGGTACATATTGAACATCTATCAAAACTCTAGTTGATCTATCATGATTCTTCAATCAAATTGAACCTACCTCAGTTATTTTACATGATTCATTCTTACTCATGTAAACAACTCTACCATTTAGCTCTTCAAAGTTGAAGAACCACTTCTTGTGAGGATACATATGGTAAGTACAACTCGAATATAAAATTCACTCATTACGCTAAGACATTAATAGCTAACTAACTATAGCAAAATCTGACTCATCATCTTTGACTTTAGTCACATATGCATTAGAAGTAGTCTTGCCCTTGCCTTTATTCTGTAACTTCGGACAATCTTACTTCCAATGCTCTTTCTCATGACAGAAGATACATTCATCCTTACCAGGTCTTCCTTTCGAACAAGATCTACCATTTTCTCCTACTTATAGTTTTGATTACGTCCTTTAGCTGTAAGCGCTTCTACTGGAATGTCTCTATTCTTCTTTTGATCTTTCTTCCGAATCTCATAATTGTACAATGCAGCACTCACTTTATCGAATGATATTTTTTCCTTCCCATAATGCAACGTAATACAAAGATTACATAGTAGTGAGATTCCCTTATATAATTTTGTGTCTTATGTGCTTATACGGTCTTTCAATTCCTGTCCTCATTCATATTTTAGATAAATTTTTAAAATAGTCTAACCATTATGAATTTTTTTACATGCTAGTTTACCAGTCATATGGTATTATTATGTGTAAGTTGTAGTTATCATGTTCTTAGATTTTTCATATGTTACAAACCTCTGTTTGATGTTTCAGCTTGCTAACTTGTTTGATGTTTCAGCTTGCTAACTTATGATTTCTCTATTAGGAGTATCAATCCAAAACATATCCCACAGGACGTTGAGTGAAGAAAAAATCGTTTCATGGGGTTTATTGTGATACTCTTCACATGGCTACAATGTGAAAATCATTTATTGGAGTATGTTAGATATGTAAAGTGGATCTGGCCGAGCCGACCCACACGAACTTTGTACTGGACTTAGGCTTAGTTTGTCTAAAATGTGGTCTAACGTGGCCCATATTATGATTAAGAGGCCTCACCTGGCCTATATTCTTATTAAGAGACCCAGTACGAGTTAAAAGCCTAACCCACATTTTGTGCGAGCCTAATTTCTTTATTATTTTATACTTTAAAATATCAAATATATGCTTATGTGGGCTAAAATATGTACCTAAAACCATTTATATTATTTTAAAATTTGAATAAATTGAAAATAAACAAAAATAAATAAATAAATAAATAATAAAAGTATATAAATGAAAATATTTAATTAAGATTTTTTTCATACTTTTGTTATGAAATATATTTAAAATTATGTACAAAATAACTAAATATGAGTCTAATGTGGTCCTATAGAAATGTGGGTCGGGTCAAGCTGATAAGTCTATTGGTAAAGCCTAACCCAACTTTTACAATATGAAATATGGGTCGGGTCGAGCCATTATCGTGATTTTTCTTCAAAATATGGGCGGCTCACGAAAAGTCCAGCCTACATTGATATCTTTAGAGTACATTATCTTTAAAGATACCATTATGGAGAAGCTGATCATAGCGGTTTTATGTATAAACAAAGGGCTAATGAGTTGTAGGTTATCCATAGATTGCTTAAAGGTAATGCCATTAAAATAATCGCCTAAGGCCTCCTTTAATTTAAGGCCCATAATGATATTGATATTTTAATAATTTATCTTCTTATTTATAGTGATACTTTTATAAATAAGATTACAAAATTTTAAAACCTTTAGATAAAATATATCTATTCTCGAATTTAAGATAACCAAATTAAATAGAAAGCATCACGTTTAAATCAAATACTTTTTAAAAATGGGCCGACCTGACCTTTCGAGGAGCTCGATGGGCTTACAGACTGAATTGGGCTCTATTTTTTAATTTTCGGACCGGCTCAACTAATTTTTTTAGACAGGTTAGCTTGGCCTCCCCATTTTATCACCTTTACTTATTATTAATTTTATCTGCATAAGTCTTTTTACAGTTTAATCTCTGAGTTTAGTTTGAATGTGACATGATCATAATTCCTTAATAATTTATATTCTAATTTATAGTGATACTTTTATAAATAACTCAACAAAATTTTAAAATCTTTGGATAAAATATATCTCTTCTCAATTTTAAAATAATCAAATTAAATAGAAAGCATCATCAAATATTCTTAGATAAATATTTAATTAATTACTTTGAATGTATAATATTAATAATTTGAATATTCTTAAAATAACCTAAAGAAAACATAAGAAGATTATAAGTAAAAAAAATAAAGTATTTTTTCCTTTAAAAAAAATTGCCTAAAACGGGGGCAATCAACAAAGCCTTATGGAGTGGGAAAAGTGAAGACAAGGAAAAGAAGAAGCTGAATCAAGGAAGATTTGATTTGATTTCTGCTCTGCCTGAGAATGTTCGTTGCATCATTCTCCATTTTTTAGCTATCAAATAAGCGGTTCGAACCTTTGCATTATCCAAGACTTTGGGTCAATTATGGCATGACAATGGCAACTTTAAGCTTACTAGCTCTGGCAGAAGATTCATCAATTTTCCCCAAGATTAAATCCAGAAGAAGGAAGATATGTTTTTAGTGATGGCATGTACTTTTGATTATTCACAATTTAAAGAAATAATTAAGGGCACAATGATTGACTTTTCTGATTGGTCGAAACCTGTAGAAAACAATTATTTTCGTATGTTTGATCTAGAGGAATTGTATTTACTTAAAGATCTCTACAGACAGATACATTAGTCCCTCACCTTTGTTTTCTTGTGTTGTAGAATTCTTTAAGCTCTATTATTTTAAGAACATATTACATCTTTCTTTTTGGGTTTTCTGTGCATTTTCAAGTAAGCTTTTGGTCTAGATTTTCAAAGGATGCGACTTGCTGGTAAGATTGAGTTTGAAGCGTATCAAACAAATGGGCAAGGTTATTGATATCGATTTACGGGTTCTGAAACTTAAGATCTTCGAAATGAAAGTGTGTATTCTTGACAAAAAGCACTTGAGATTTCCTAATTTGATCTCAGCAAAGGTATCGGATTTTAAGATATTCAAATATGTAAGAACTATATGCATATTATATAATATTCAAAAAAAAAAAAACTTTCGGAGGAGGTTTATATTAATTTTGGGTACCAGCAAAGATTTGAGAATCTTAGTTTTGAGATCAAGAATGGGTTTAAGGATCTTGGCAAATATTTGTATAAGTTGCTTGTGAAACTTCCACATGTCAAGTTTCTTATCGTATTGAACTATACGCTCTAGGTATATTCCTACATAAATTGCTTAAAAACACCAAAACCAAGTAATTTCAATCCTAAGAACTATGATATTTAAGTTTTAAATGTTAATGTAGGAATTTGTAATTATTCTATCTATTAGCATCCTTACTTATTATTAAAGATGGCCAAATGGGTTTGGCCCGAGCTCAGCTTGCCCTAAGGATATAATCGGACTGGGCTTATGTATCTAGGCCCATCTCACCAAAAATAATTTTTTTTAAATAATATTGTAAATAAATTTAAATTAATTTTTTTTTCCAATACTTATAAATACACATTCTTTTATTCTTTTTTTCATATTTTCAAATTTTAATCTAATTTTAAATAATTTTTTTTAAGATTTTTGTTTTAAACTTTTTTTTATCAACTATTCTTCTTATATACTTATAGTGTATTTAATTATTTTAAAATTTTTGTCAATAGGAAAAAAAACATAACATATTATTTATTTTATCATATATTTTATTTTTAAATTTATAATATTTTAAACTAATTATACATATAATAATTTTTAAAAATTCTTTTTAAAGCGGACCAAAAACGTGCTGACCTGATCCTCTTAGGAACCTGACGGACTTACGGGACAAATTGGGCTCTATTTTTAAATTTTTGGGCTAGCTCGACCATTTTTCTTAGAGGTGCTAACCTGGGCCGCCTATTTTGTTACCTTTATTTATTATTGGTTTTATCTGCATAAGTTTTTTTATAATTTAATCTTTGAATCTAGTGTGAATGTGATAAGATCATAACTGCTTAATAATTTATTTTCTAATTTATAGTGATACTTTTATAAATAACTTGACAAAATTTTAAAATAAAATATATTTTTTTCTCAAATTTAAGATTATCAAATTAAATAGAAAGCATCATCAACAAAGCCTGCGGAGTTTTTGGATATCGATATGCTAGTTTGTGAGATGCTGATTTATGGGAATTCTATTTTACAAGTTTTGAATATCTAATTCCCAAAGACAATGTAGGTTTTGGAATACGGTAATCTTAGTTCAAACTATATAGCTAGGAACTTGAACCTTATAACATTTTTTGTATCGAGTTGACTCGCGTATCATTGTGATGAGAAGAAAAAAGATTAGATGCACAATGGTGAGCTAAGCTAAAATTAATGTTGAAACATAATGATGAATAACAAAAATAGACATAATTTTGAATAGTAGAATTCAATCACCTAGCCGTACATATTTGCTCAGTGTGGAACTGTTACTGGATTTTGCACTAGCAGCATGTCATAGCCATGTAACGTGTGAAATCAATACAGCCTAGAAGCATAGTATCCAAGCGGTTGAAATTAAAAAATAGAATAGTAAAACTAATGTCGCATGTAGCAGAGAAGTGATCAGCCCTTTATCCAATAACTCTCAAGTCTATTTCCTTACTTACCTGCAACTGTAAAGAGAAATTGAATAGTCCTCATAAATTTAGACACACATAATACTAGCACATAAGTGAAATTGTAGCATTTTAAGAACCCAAAATTCTGTTCAACACAATAGAAGCAATTCATGGATCATATTGATCTATCGTTTTAAGTTTCTTTTAACTTAAAAGCTTAGCTATGTGCCAAGATTTCAGATGAAAAAAAAAAAATAGATCTGTAAATTTGACTTTTAAAAATGCCCTAAATTTGGTGAGAACCCCCTTGAAGAATCCATTCCACAACTACTATGCTTCTAATTTAAAGGGCAGAATGACCTAACCAATTTTTTTTTTTTTTCTGAAAGAAAAATGACCTAACCAATTTGAGGTCCAAAATGATGGAGCATTTAGAATGCGCCTTTTCTGGAAGACTGCATATTACATATAATATATTACATTATTTCTTTTCTGTTGGTAAAAATTGAAATAGTAGATAGCCAATTTTGAAGCACGTTGTAGCTGTAGTTGTGTTTGTAGACGTAAGAACTTACACTGGTGGATGGCTGGTAAGTGGTGATATTCTGTGTTCCTTAATTCAATTCAAAGTCATCGATTCTCCCAAGTTAGGAATAAGATAAAGACATTTATTAAGAATATAGTTTTTTCAAGCAAAGTTAAAGGCAAAAGCAGTAGCCTTTCTCTAGTTTCATACCTTAAAAACTGCATAAACATAAACAACAAGTCACTGCCCTTTAGACCTTTCCGCTTAATTTTTCCCCTTCTTCAATGTCCTTTTATTTGTTAATTATTTGGGGGTACTAAGTTGGCCTTTTTCTTTTGCCGACAATTCAAAAAACTCCCTAATCAAATATATTATTGGTTAAATTTATTACTAATAAAAACTAAGCTCGGGGTTGTGTGTGACATAGTTACATTATTGACTTGGTTCTATCTGCATCCCGACCCTGCTGAGCTGACCCACATTCTTGTAAAATATATGCCGACCCACTTGTGAGATCTACAAACCTTTAAATAAAAACTTAAAAATTGACGTCGAATCAATTTTCGCCTTTGCTGTTTATCAAGCCGCCATTTGGCATTATCTTATTATTTAAGATCCCCTACTACATAGAGAATGCAGAGAGAGATTTGGCTTCGAAACAATGACATTTGAAACTATTGTATTCAACTATAAGATACAAGTGCATGACAATATAAACTTGAGCTACATTTTTGAAGGATATCTATACAAATACAAATAGACCAACACAAAGAATTGAATTTCCTTTCATTTACACTTCACATTGCAAACTTACAATTGAAATCTGGATCGCCAAAGTCAAATAAATATGTTGATTGTGACATATATGTATAATATTCCTACGCTAAAAGGAGGTTTGTTTAATGTGATTTAGTACCAAACAGTGGTATGCCTAAAAGAGGGTTCTCAGAGCAACACTAAATAATACACTGTGTTGCTCTAAACATTGTAAATTGTGAATGGTCTGCAACGTCTTTACTGTGAGCAAACCAAGATCTTCCAAAGCTTTTGCGTTCTTCTTACAAGTTTCTGTAGCTTAAGGGCAAAAAAATTCGGTAATAGGAACGTAGGAGGTGTAACAGTACCGGTAGAGGAAGCTATTACAGGAGCAATTTCGGAGGTAAATGAAGTGGAAGCTCCGTTTTTGGTGCTATTACCACTGCTGCTCTTTCGAAGATAAAAACTTCTACTACCAACGTCCCCTATTGCTTCTGATTTATCCAAACCTGGAGATTTACTCGAACAATTAGTAAAGATAATCAATTTAACTATGTTATTATAATAAGCTACGACTACTGCCTTATATAAAAAAAAGGAAAGAAGAAGTAGTCTCTTTTAGCATCTTAATGATGCTTAACTCTATATTTTGCTAAATATAGTAATGGCACATCTTAGTGTTCATATGCCAAATTTTTTAGTTTTTTGGAACCAGACAAGACCCTGTATTTGAAGGATTAAACAAAAGTTTCTTTCTATAATGTACTTCTCAAGTCTCAACAACTAACAAGTCATCTAATAACCTGGCAGAAAAACCAATCAACATTAATGACTTTAGGCTCCATTTACCAAACTCCTAAGGGAACCATATCTTTCAAATTAATATCAGGATCACCAAACTGGACCATATTTGGCATCATTTTTTCTTAGGTAAAGAATCTCATCAAAGAACTCTACTCCTATATTCTCCAAACGATTCTAGAAGTTCCCTGATCATCAAATGAAAAAGAAAAAATTCCAAACATTTAATACTTACTTTGAAGGCTGAAATACGAATGGTGCAATTCAAGCGTAGATGCTGCATCCTTGTCAAGCTTGGGGGTTCGACCTTCTTCATTGTATTTGTCAACAACATTCTTAATAGTCTGTTCCACACTGGATCCCAGCTTAACCATGGTCCGGACCGGTCCCGGGCTACCCTCAACTGTCACATTAAGAACCACCTTTGCATCTTTCTTGTACCCCTGCATCTGCATTGGAATATCATACCCCAATTTAGCTACTTGAGTTATATCATAACAAACCCATCATCTTAAATTCATGAAAAATAACTGCATAATCCAATAATGGGTTTAATCCTAAAATTGACACTAGTAAAACCAGCATATCCAATTACAGTCCATGATACAAATTTACCACTTATGATAAGAAATTTTTAGTTCTAGGAAGCTAAGATTGATTCTGAGAAGATAATTACAAATTCTTGATGGGATTTATTTTCTTTTACATTTTTTTTTTTATTTTTTTATAGTGCTGTAATGATGTCAAAGCGGTAATATTATGATAATTTTAGAGAATGAACCTCGAAATAATATGTAATTATCAAATTTTTACTATGGCTACCAACTCTAATCTCAACTGGTAATTGACTTGTTACTTTGTGATTGGCATATATCGTAAAACCAATTATAGTAAAGTTACTTTCCAATCAAATAAGCCAACTCAGCTGGTAGAATCCAAGCAAATAATATTAACTCAATTCATAGAAACTGAGACTAAAATTTGAATATCAAAAAAATGAGCTGAATTCAATTAAAACATTTTCGTGAATTTTCAACCACCGAAATGATCTCTCAATTCAAAACTACCCCAAAAGAAGTAACAAAATTACGAAACTTGACCCTCCACTCACCTCGTGACTCTTGGGGGAGAAAGCCAGTAAAGAAGGAGACGAAGCGAAGATCTCCGTACAAGTATGGGGCCGGAAAAGAGCGTTCTCCGATCCCAAAAACCGACGGCGATCCTCCTCGCTGACGTCACTACTAGTACTACTGCTGCTACTACCGGTCCAGAGCACGGGCTCCGACGAGCTACGCTTCAGAATCTTAATAGGCTTTGAGTGGTGCTTCAACGATCGGCGAGGCAGTGGGGTCCTCCGGCATGGTGACGGCGACGGCGACGGCGACGGGTGCGGCGGTCTACTCCTCCGGCCACCCGTCGTCGGAGCTCTCCGCCGTAAGCCCCTCTCTGACATAAATCTATATATATATAGAGAGAGACACAGAACCTAAGATAAGTCAAATCTATAGATATAGTGATGTGTATGCATATGTTTATGAGGACTGTGAGAGTGGGGTTTTGAAGAAATTGAAGAAGCCAATATTTTTTCGTTATGCCTCCCTCAAAAAAAAAAAAAAAAAAAAAAATTGGTTACCGTTTATGGAAGAAAGAAGGAAAGAGAGCGATGGGAAGTTAAAAGAGAAAGTTAGTTGGTGGGTTTGCGTGGCGAAGGAGGTTTGGTCAGTTTGGGAGGTGAGATTTAACTACTCTACTTATTACAATAAAATAATTGTTTAAAAAAAATATGTGCATCCATTTTTTTTTTGTATTAAATAACTTTCTATATTTATATATAGATTAATTATAATATTTTTTTAATAAATTTACTAATATTATTTTAGTCATTAGATTAAAATCTAAACCCAAATTAAAGTGTAAAAACAAAAATTTCTATTCAAATATCATCCATTATATATATAGCAAATATTTAGGATAATTATTGATATGCCTAAGATCATTTTTTGACGAACATGATAATATATTATAAATGCTAAATTTTAGTAAAACACGAAAAAAAATGTATGATTAATTCAACGATAATAAATAAAGCAATAGTCATGAACTACAAATAAAAATAAAATTGTGGATTATTTACTATTCTTTTAGCATTTTCCTAATACAATATAGTAATCTTTATTTCTTAAAAGGGAAAATCAAAAAAGGGTATAATCCCCTAATACTAACCGGTGTGCTTTCCCTTGCTTTTTCAAATTAGCAGGCGTCACACACGTTATTTGTTTTTTTTCTTTTCTTTTCTTTTCTTTTATTTCAATTTTGATAATGACAGATGGGTAAGGGCTAAGCTAAGCTAAGGCACTAATTAATGGATTTATTTATAAATAAATAAAATTTTAGAACACGGTATTTGCGCTTTCTTTTTTCATATATCGGTTTGTCTCTTTGCGCGTAGACAGGATACTTTTTTTGGTATTCTACAAGTGGTCAAGGGACACAAAACGATTAAAAAAAGATCTCTAATGATATCTTGTGTTTTATGTCCCAATTCTTCCCTTATATGTAAAGGCAAAACATTGTGAATTCTGAAACGAAAGCATTATTTTGATAACAAAAATTAAAATAAATAGTGAGAATTTCATACGTAGATAATGATGTTCTAATTGGGATTGATCATATGACTGCTTTTTTTTTTTTCCTTGAAATATGACTTTTTTCCACTTTTTTGACATTATTTAGATTTTCTTTATAGGTTTTTTTTTTCATTTTTTTTTAAATTTTTTAATCTCAGCTTAATATGTATCTCTAATAAAATATGTTACGTAATAATAATATTGTAAATTGTAATGGAATCTAATTAGCTCCTTTATAACACTAGAGTATTGAATTATTCATTAACTTATAGGCCGTTTGTAGTTCAAGGTGTTATATATATATATATATATATATATATATATATAGAGGCACTAATTCAGTTGGTATGTTTTTTTTTTATCAATTTGGCCAATGAAAATTTAGTATGTATATTTTTTTATTGTAAAAATAAAAAAAATAAAGAACATTAATGATATACGTCTTTTCATGCACTTCATTATAATCATTGGATCACCATTAGACGGTGATCCAATGACTAAAAACAAATACCAACCTATAAGTAAAAAAAAAAATACCTATTAGACTGCCAACCTATATATATCTTTTTCTCTATAATTAGTTACGTGCATTGGTCTTCAAAGTGTGGATACTATGACAGTGAGACTAATATAACTTTTTTAAATAAACTAATCTAGTCTGTCATAAATTCCTGAATCGCCTGCTACATGTATACTCAATAGTTTTATCAATTTCATATTGCTGACCCTTGAAGCATGGAATCTCACCATTGGTCCCAAACGAAAAATTCCCAAACAGGCGGTCCAAATTTGGGAAACTTGTATCTAGTGATTATGTGATCGCTGCTTCACCTTTAAGTTGGGCAACCATTTTGTCAACTATAATGAGTAACATCATAATAAATTAATTATGATAAGATATCTTTTTGAGTTTTTCAATATTTATATTAAGATATCCAAAGTTTTGGAAGTCTCTTTAGACATATTTCGTTGCAACGGTAACAACTACCAATCACAACACAAGAAGAATTATTTATACTAAGATCTTGAAGACCTAATAGAACTGTAGGCCTTCTATTTCTCTCTCTCTCTCTCTTTTTTTTTTTTTGTTGGCGTACTTCATTTACTTTAAATAATCCCAAGAGGTGCAAAATGTTCTTGCCACGTGTTCCGTATCAGGTATCAATCACGCTGAAGAAAATAATCTTCCTAATCTAAGGATTGATAAAGATCAAGAAGAGCAAATGCTTCCTTTTTCTTTGAAAAAGAGCATATTTTTCCTCCCTTCTTTTCTTTCCTTTTTTTTTTTCATGTCATTTTTTTCGTTTTATATATAGATATACATTTCTTTTTCTTCAAATATAGCAACTTCATGCGTTGGTTCACAAGCCTCGGGCTCTCTAATAGGGCTTAGCCAATAGATTTTTGGTCATATTTCTGTTCAATTTTCGTTCTTGTAAGTTTTGCTCCACACTTGGATATTGGAATTCTTAGATGAACCGACCACCACGACTGGATNTTTATTTAATTATCATTTTTTATGATTGAGTAGTCATTCCAAGATCACTCTTTTGTTGTTGTTTGATTTCTGATGATTTTTTTTTTTAATTTCCGAGAGTAATTATTGAGATATGTTTGTTTGTTTGTTTATAGTACTTTCTATTGATATATTATTCTATAGAGATCAATAATGTTTTTTTTTTTCTTTGCTTTCTCACAAATTATGACGTTTTCTTTTATAAGGAAAATTATGATATTTAATTTTTTTTTTTTTAAATATCTTGATGTTTTTATGAGATACTGCATGTTTTTAATTACTTAATAAATGTTGTCGTTTTCATGGTTTTATTATTATTTTTTTTTTCACTTTTTCTTACGTGCTATTGTTTTGACATTTATGTCGTTTCATTTGTCCAAAAATTAAAATTGTTGATTTTTAAGTTGAATGTCGTTAAATTCATATTATTTCGTTTGTAGGGTGTATTGTACTATTGTAGTTTTACTCTTTTGTCCGTTTAAAATTAATTGTTCTTTGAACAACACGTTGTCGTTTTTGGACGTGTTGTTTATGAAGGCTACGCTGTTTTTCAAGTTGTCGTTTATTCTATTATGGCCGTTTTAAAAGGTGGGGTTGTCAGTATATATTGTCGTTGTTACTCGTTCGGATATGTTGTCGCGGTATGAATGTTGTTATAGTCTATTGTCGTTTATAATGTGCTTCTCATTTTAGCTGATTGGCGTTTCTAAGATGTATCGTCGTTTCTAAGATGTATCGTCGTTTCTTAGATGTATCGTCGTTTCTTCTTCTCCTTCTATTGATTTTCTTTACTCCCAATGGGATATTCTGGCCAAAACATTAAACACGAGAGAGTAGAGATAGTATAGAATTAATAAATTAGGATTGACTAAAAATCAAGAAACATTAGATCAAAAAATAGTTTTATCGATGGGAAACAATTTTTCCGTAATGACAATAGTCATAGAACTTGATTTCACTTACCATATTACAGGGAGTGCTAGAGTTAAGAAAGTTACATTTTCCAAAGAACCAAAGAATTAAGAAGACACAGCTATAAGTATTCTTTTCCCCTTCAAATAAGCCTGAAGCACCTTTGTTTATTCTTTTACAAGCCTCAAGCCTTCTCTAATAGCACCTTAATCTATTGCCTACAGACATTTTTGGTTACAATATCAGTTCTAGTTTCTGTCCTGATCATCAATTTGAAATCCAGACAAGATGTGAGAATATACATAACACGAGGAAGGAAGGAATTGAACTGGCAATATGCATTTGCCATCCTGAATCAGAAAATATGTGGGTTGGCTTCTCTTGGGAAGCACTCCAAGCCTGATCTTCCAACTGTATGATGTTCAACTTGATTCTGTCCAGCTACACCCGGGTATCTTGCTGAGTCCCTTCTCCTCGACAACATTTCTCAGTCTCCCAGCATCATCCCACCTCTCGACAGAAGCATAGATGTTGGCAAGAAGAGAAGAATAGCCGGTTTTTTCAGGCTGCAACTTAAAGCAATTCCTAGCCGCAATCTCCCCGAGGTCCACATTGTTGTGTATTCTGCATGCAAGAAGCAGTGCTCCCCAAACTCCAGCATGAGGCTGCATAGGCATGCTCTTTATTAACTCATGTGCTTCTTCCAATCGCCCTGCCCTGCCTAAAAGATCAACCATGATCCCATAATGATCTGCTGAAGGCAATAGACCTTGGTCCTTCATGGAGTCAAAACACTTGTAGCCTTCTTCAACTAAACCGGCATGGTTATAGGCAGTCAGCAGACCCTTGAATGTGACTAGATTTGGGTAAATATCTGCATCTACCATCTCTTCAAACAACTTGATTGCATCAACAGCCTTACCATTTACGCCATATCCTGATATCATTGCCGAATAAGCAACCAAATCTTTCTTTCTTAAGCCACGAAATAGCTTATATGCCTTGTCAATATTTCCACACTTAGCATACAAGTCAATAAAAGCATTAGCCAAATGATCATCCAATTGAATTCCGTGCTTCTTCATATATGACTCGATCCAGAGCCCGAATTCAAGATACCCAAGTAGTGAACAAGAAGATATAACACTAGTCAAAGTCATCTCATCTGGCTGAATATTAATATCTGGTTCAAGCATCTGATTAAACAGTTCAAGGGCCTCCCCTGGTTGGCTATTTTGTTCATAGCATGCTATCATGGCATTAAACGCAAGCAGTTCTTTGTCAGTCAACTGGTCGAATAGCAGACGAGCAGAGACAACATCTCCACATTTCGAATAACCAGAAATCATGGTAATCCAAGAAACATTATTTCTCACGGGCATCGTATCAAAAATGCTTCGTGCTAACTCCATACTCCCACAACTGACATATCCACTTATCACCGCGTTCCAAGAGGCCAAATTTCTCTCAGGCATCCGCTCAAACAAACAAATTGCCTGATCCATATTTCCTATCCTTGCATACCCTGATACCATCGAATTCCACGAAACAACATCCTTCATCGGAATCTCATCAAACACCCTCTGAGCCTCCTCCAAATTCCGAGATTTCAAATACCCAGATAAGACAGAATTCCACGAAACCACATTCCGCTCCGGCATTTCATCGAACACCTTACGTGCACTCCTCATGTCACCCATTTTCGAGTAAAAGTCAAGAACCGCAGTCTGCACATAAACAGAACCACAGAACCCATACTTAAAAACCTGGGCATGAACCGAAAAACCACCGACACCATGTACCATCCTAGCACAAGACTTTAAAGACGAGGACAGAGCAAAAGAGCTTGGAAAGAGACCAAGTCTCCGCATCTGAACGTAAAGAGAGAATGCAGTGTTGAATTGCCCATGAAAAGAGAAGAACCGAACACCAAAACTCCATAAAGAGGCATCTGGGTTTTGCAAATGGTGAAGGATTCGTTGGATATATTGAGCTATATGCCGAGAGTAGCGAGAAGTAGAGAGGAGAATTTGACGAGCCAAGAGGGTCTCTAGTTGGCTGAGGCCATTGGTGATGATGGGTGTGTGAATTTGTTTAAGTTGGTCAATAGTTAGAGAATTCTTTAGCAAAAATGTAAGTTTTTGGACCAACATTTGGTTTAAAAATGAGGTATGTGAAAATGATGATATGAAAATAAACGCTCTTCACATATTTGTTCCAATTGTAAAACGTCTTTTTTTCGGGCAACTGCTAATGTAATTCGGTATATTTTGTCAAATGTTACGCACTTAATATTTTATTAACGTAATTTGTAATTTTCAAGCTTAAACTTTGGCTTAGTGGCTTCTATTATTCAGTTATCATTAGTTAATACTAAGTAATAATATAGTAATCTCCATTTAAAAAAAAAAAAGTAATAATATAGTAGTCATAATGTGTTCTATAATACCGCTAATAATATTACAAAACTCCATAAAAGTATTTTGTTAATTTTCTGTTATTCGTTCTAACTCGATTGTTGATGTCAATTCCTTTATCTATAAAGATGAACGACATATTGTTTATTTCAGGTTGATCATATCATTGTTGTTTTTCCCCTAATAATGTTGTTTTCTTAATCTTCAAATGATAAAACGATAAGTTGTATTTAAAAAATATCATCCAGTATTATTTTTTTGGATAAATAATTATCACTTTTTTTAAATATTTAACTAAATTTATTACCATTATTAGATTCTACCACTTTTGGGAGAGAAAGTCAAGAATTCATTGAGAATTTATCAAAAAACTATCAAAAATTTATCAAAATTACCACTGACGTCAAGAATTCATTTTAAAAAATGATATAATAGTAGATTTAATTAATATGAAAAAAAAAGTGGTATTCAGCTAATTTATTTCATTTTAATTGTTATAAATGACACGTCGTTTTAAAAAGATAATTTAATCCCTCTTTTACAAACCTCTAACTCTAGCAGACTAGCAAGTAGAGAGATGTCAATGTGAGTTGTGCTTTGTAAGTCGGCCCATATTCTGAAGAAATAGTATAATATTAGCTCGATACACATAAATATAGGTTTGGACTAGTGGATCAGACTAGTCCTCAACAGTAGATCTATAGATCCAGTTCACATTTTTGCAGATACATATTTAGTTATTTTATATATAATTTTAAATATATTTTAAATCAAAATTTTTAAATAATTAATTAAATATTTTTATTTATATGTTTTTAATATTATTTATTTACTTATATTTATTTATTTTTAATTTATTCAAATTTTAAAATAATATAAATAAGTTTTAAGCTCCTCCATATAAACTCTGCATTTAATATTTAAAGCATTAAATAACAAGGATGTTCTTATTCGGCCTGTACATACAAAGCCGAATATAAGTCAGATGGAACTAACCCACTTTGTATCTTTAGCAAGTAGTAACAGAAAGACGGAGAGAGAGCCAAAGTATTCGATTCTCTCTTCAAAACTTAACCGGCTTCTGCATATCGTACTTCTTGTGCGTGATATTTTGGCTTCTTTTGATTTATTTATTTATTCGGTTAAATTTGGCATATCCAAATTGACTACATTTCATAATACATATTACAGGACTTCAAACTATGGATTCAACTAAGCTGTATAATGAAGAGAAAAGTTTTTATTTCAAGTTATTTTAACTTATTGACTGTAAAAGTCTTGGAGTTATGATTCAATGTTACAAATCAATCATTATTGATTGGTTGGTCATCGTTCACATTGTCAATTCAAGACTTTCAACTAATTAATTACCACGCCGTTTATGTTACTTGAACACATAATTTTGTTAAATAAATCATATCTACCAGTTCGTATGCTATACATAAAAGTAGAAAATTAAAAAAAATAAAAATTCATAGCTAATAAAGGGATGATCGTATTCATAGGCCATGTTTAAGTAGGGATGAGCAGAAAAATTATTAAGGAAGAGGATTATAAAAATTGAAAAGTAGGCAATTATCTATTTGTGTTTGACAATAAGGGTGAAAAAAAAAGAAAGAAGTGAAATATTTCTACAACAAAATGTTAAATAAAAAAGATTCTTTTTTTTTTTTAAATAAAAAGGTCAACAAGGTAGTGAGTGCTTATGAATAACTATATTTTGATCATATTACGTTAAATTAATTTATTTTCTATTTCATTTTGATGTAATTTTACGTTAAAAAACATGACTATGTTTTGTAAAATTCGCAAGTATACGAAATCGCAAAAACAAGGAAAATAATGATAAGTACATATATCGTCTTACGAAAACGGTTGATTTACTAAGTAATGAAATTTAACTAATCCTAATTTAAACTCTAATTTTATGTGAGTTGATCGACTAGATAAAAAATAAATTAAATTAAAACTAAAAGTAATAAAAATAAACAACAACAAAAATTAAAAGTGAAAAATAAAACGAAATGTAAATCAATGAAATTAAACCTAAGATTTCCGATTTCACAATAACTAATCCACTATAAAAATTTTATATCTTATTTGTATAAAATTATTCTCCTAGTTGATAGTCAAGATTCCATAATTTATTCAATATTCTCATTCAAGTTCAAACAAAAACACCTTTAATTACTAATTCACTATATTCTTATGTGAATTAAACTAGTTAAGAATTCATTAAAATCTATAAAAACTCATATAACGATTACACAAATCATGTAAATATATCCCTATTTTATATGCAATTTATGACTTTCAATTCAATAAATTAAACACAAAAATCTCCTTCCGGTTTTATTATGATTAACAAATTATCTATTTAGTGGCTAATTAAATAGAAACATTAAAAACAAAATTAAAAACTCAACTAGGAAAAATAATTCATAAACTAAATTGAAAAAAAATATATTAAAATTTCATAATTAGGCTATATCATAAGCCTAGAAAAAAATTCTAAAAAATAACTAAACTAAAGAAAAATATAAATATAGTCGCAATAAATTGAAGAGGGTAAGAAAAACTGCTCTAGAAGTTTGTTCGTTTAGTTCTGTAGTCGTTCTTCTCTCTATGCCTTTTGCTCTCTCTCTAGACTCTCGTCTCTTCCCCCTGTAGGGTTGGCCTTGTTGAGATATATATATATATATATATATATATAGACGCCACAAACCCAACCGACTAAATATAGTTTACAAGCTCACGTTTCCTATTCTTTTATATTATCTAACTTTCCTTTTTTCAATTCAAATATTTTATTACAAGGAATTTCATGCAACGTCAAGGTATATGGATTTTAGGCTTATAGTAATTGAATTAAAATCATCGAACCTTTATTCCACCTTCTTTTATTATTTTCTTCACGTGACCATGGTCTTGATACATAGTCATTAAAGTTCATGGGCTCTATCAAGTGATTGGCCTTTTCAGCATCAGTACCTCATGAACGGGCCATTCCACCATTGGGCCTTTAATTAGTTACGTAAATTGATTCTTGGCCTCTTATCTATGATCTTTCTCCGTTAGAAAACATCACATTTGATTATTCTTTTGCATAACCATCTGTAATCTGCTCAAATTGACAAATATCAAGAATTAAAATAAAGACCCCCAATAGAAATAATTATTAAGCATAAAATTATGCTGAAAAGGTATGTTAATAATGTATAAATATAAGCATATTACTATATATTATTCGCAACAAAAATATAAGATTTTCTAGTGATGTCAAATATATATATATATATATATACGACGTTATCTAAAAAGCAACATACCACATTACGTATAAAGTGCCGTCATATATCTATGACATAAAAGCGATATCATATGTCTCTAAAACTTAAAATGATAGAGACATTTTCTTTTGTGGAGAATTGTTGATGTGATGTTGTTAGTGGGACAAGAAAGAGAAATGAACAAGTTTTTTCTCATCACAAATTTTTTCTCTTTTCTTCATAAAAAGATGAATAATTTTCATTCGGGAGTCATTGTTAATTACCTGACTTGATCAAACAAATATAAACCTAAATAAACATAACCGAACAGAATATAGTTTGATGATCATTTATATTATTTTGGTAACTAAGATAAGCACATTTTATGTAATACATTATTGTAACAAACGATCTAAATGCAGGCATGATTTTTCCTGGAGCCACACTAAAAAACATTCCATTCAGTGGTGGTGCACTGCCGAATATCATGATTACTATCGCTATCATGATTACTATCGCTATGCTGGAAGATAGAGCCATAGCAACTTTGCTCAAGTTTTCCTTAACTGTGATTTCATTCATAGGATTGATAAGATAAATCTTTTTACTACCGAACAAGTAGTCTAGTAGTAATGCATTTATTCTGGGAGTCTTATTTAGATCATAAGTTTAATGCATTTATTCTGGGAGTCTNAAGAAAGAAGAAAGAGGTAAGACTTTTTAATGTTATTTCTAATTACCAAGCTACGTGCTTTTGTATGTATTGAATCCAACTCAAGGTTAGATCACTTAATATCATTTTGTTTTTGATCATTTCAGCAGGGCTTTGGCTATGATCAGAAGAAGATTACTTAATAAGTTAATTACCTATTCTTAGAAGTATATTACACTTTTTTTTTTTTAAATTGAAGCTTCATTATAATATTTAACATATGATAGCTAGACGACGAAGGACTCGTTCTCGATAGATCAATAAGTACGTTTACTATTAAGTTGATTCATGTCTTGATTAGTTTGGAGATGAGTATATTTTCCATTATTCAGCCTTTCCTAGGCAAGTATTACAAATCTATTTATGGACAGTGTCCCTTCATGGTTTGAGATTTCTTTCCTTATTAAAGGCTAAATTAAGAGCTCTATGTTTAGGTACTCGTTTTGGACTACGTACTTGTTGGAAGCAAATTATCTATGTTATCCACCCAACTAATTATTAACACGACATTCAATTAATCTGCTACAAAGTTTGCTACAAAGTACAAAGCAATATTGAATACATTTTTATTTTTTAAGCTAACATGTCAAAATCTTAATTATTTGGTTTTAAAAAAAAAACACAAATTATTCATCGTTTTATTTCATGATGTGTGTGCCCGTTTCCATATGTAAAAAGTAATTATAACTGTAAAAGGGCACACAAAAAGAGCACGGAAGCCTCTTTGTAAATTTGGCAATCAAAAAGGACAACTATTAATCTGCCATATGTTTTGCTTGGATAATTGTCAACGACAACTATCCATCTCTGCATCATATGCTACCTTGTCATAGTAATGGATAGTTGTCGTTTTTGGTATTTTGGTAGCCATATAAAACGCCAAAATGGTGTGCCATATATATTTCAAACTCAAGGTCTCAAGTCTTATTATTAGTATGAGTGCTGAAGCCTATGGTAACTATCTAATTGCTCTAATTCCAATTTAACATCTATTGTTTGGGAAACAGGACTCGACTCACTTTATATTTGAGATTAGATTGGGTCGGAGTGGATTGAATTATCTAAATACTATATTGTATTTTGTACAAGGCAATGATTTTACTAGCATATCATCTATATATGCTACCAATGATTTTACTGGTATATCATCTATGTATACCTCTATAGTTTGTCCTAAAACAGAGGCAAACATTTGGTTAACTAGTCTCTGATAGGTAGCTCCTGTATTTTTTAAGCCAAAAGGTATAATCTTTTAGCAATATATCCTTCTCTCTACGATGAAGGATGTTTTTTCTTGATCTTCAAAGTGCATCAAAGTTTGGTTGTAGCCTAAAAAAGCATCTATAAAACTAAGTAGTTCATGTCCTGCAGTTACATCAATCAATCAATCAATATGTGGTAGGAGAAAGCTATCTTTGGGGCATGTCTTGTTCAGATGAGCAAAGTCAATACAAACCCTCCATTTTCCATTCTTTTTTTTTTTTTTAACTACCACTACATTCACAAGCCAATTTGGATAGTGAACCTCTCTAATAAACCTGGCTTTAAGAAGTCGTCTAACCTCCTCATTTATTAGTTTGTTATGTTCACCCCGAACTTTCTCCTTTTTGGTGAACAATTTTATGATTGGGGTCAACATTTAACTGATGAGTGATCACATTTGAGTCAATGCCTGGCATGTCTAGATGGATCCAAGTAAAAGATTCCTTATTTCTTTTTAGGAATTCGATCAATTTGGCTCTTATATTATCATCCAAACTGGAACCTATCTGCACCACTCTACTTGGATCATCAAGATCTATAAACACATCATCAAGTTCATCTATCAATGGCTTTTCCTTACTGATTTTGCCCTTTAATCTCGAGCCACCATCCTGTTGTAATTGCTATAAAAGCAATTTCTTTCCCTTTAATAGTGCTTGGTAATAACCTCGAGCAGACGTTTGATCTTCCCCAATCTCCTTAACTCCTCTTTGGGTTAGGAAACAAATAACCTGGTGAAAGGTTGAAGAGACTTGCATATTGTGTATCCATGGATGACTAAGTATCACGTTATAGGCAGACGAACAATCTATTACCAAGAAGCAAACTATCTTATTTACTCCTTTTGTATAGACAAGCAAGATGATTTTCCCCGTTACGGCTGACTATTCGCTGCTGAACCTTACCAAAATAGGTTGAACCTTTTCTATCTTGGACTCATGGATTCGCATATCTCTAAAGGCCGAAAGAAATAATACATCTGCTGAACTTCCGTTATCAATTAGAATTCTTTTAATCAAACGGTTGGCTATATTTATGAAATAACTAAAGTATCATCGTATGACTGAGAGAGAAAAGTCACTTCTTGAATTCGAAATGTAATAACTTGATCAGTAACTAGGTCAAATGGATCATTCAAAGTTCCCACAACTTTGGCTTTTCGGGTATATTGTTTTATTTCTGAACTTCTGGTTCCCTCACAAAGTGAACCACCATAAATTTTGTTCATTATCTGGACTGTTGGTGGGAGAAATGTGTCACTATTAGTCTTCCCTTCAACTAAGGTAATCTTTTTTCCTTTATCACTCAAGAACTCTTTCAAATACCCCCTTCTAAGTAACTCTGCTACCTCAAATTTTAGGACTCAAAAGTCAGTAGTGATGTGTCCATAATCATTGTGGAATTTACAAAATTTTGACTTATCTTGGAAACTAGGATCTCCAATTAACTTCCTAAGCCATTTGCCAATGTTTTTTTTTCCTCTTTGATGAGCAATTAAATCAACCAGGAAAATGATAAGTGGATAGCGTGGGAGTGTTAAAGGTCGCCTCTCCTTATTCTTTCTACTATCCATCGACTCATCTCTTCAAATATCTCTACTTTTCTTTTCTTTTTTGTCTAAATAACCATGGTCAAAATGACCACAATCTGAGAGGGTTCGTTCTTGTGTCTTTCCTTGATTTGGATATAATTTCTTGTAATTCATGTTATCCTCTTCTAATACCATAAAGCCTTTCGCTCTAACAAGTGCTTCTTCCATACTTAACAGCCTTTTGGTGACAAGGTCTTCATAGAACTTGGACCTATGGATGAGTCCTTTCTGGAAAGCTACTACGACTATGCTTTCTTCACATTTATGGATTTCAATATATTCTTTGTTGAACCATCCGACGTACTCCTTCAATGATTCGTCGCTTCTTTGGGTAATTATGAATAAATCTGAGGAGTCTTTTATGAACTTGATGTTGATGGCGAAGTTACTAATAAATTTCTTAGTCAACTCCAAATAGGAATTTGTTACTCCCAGTGGTAGTTTATAGAAACATTTCAAAGCCAGTCCTATTAGACTTTGGGTGAATGTTTTACCATTCATTGCATCCATCTTCTTTTGTGGAACTGACATAGTTTGCATCCTTTGATTGAAGTGACATACATGTTCGTAAGGGTCAGAACTTCCGTCATAATCACGAAGATTCGGAGGTGTGAACTTTGCTGGAGCCTTAACCTCCAAAATATGTCTTGCAAAGGGAGATCGGTTGCCACCTTTGGCCATATAATTATACTTTATTCTTGCTCCTATCGTTCGAGTCATTTATTGCTCTAAATTGGACAACTTGTTCAGTAGAATAGAATTCTCATCAAATCTCGCTATCGATTATTGTGGTATGATAACAATTCTGTCTACTGTGGAAAATGGTTTATAAAACATGAGTTGAGTGACCAAATGTACTCCACTATAGATGGTGGTATAGAACGGGGGTAGTGGCAGCCCACTACTGCTAGTAACTTGCCTAATTTTATTCTTGCCATCACTAGACGTGAATGGTTGTATCCTTGAAATCGGGCTAAATGTCGAACTAAAGGGAATAGATCTTGATCTGTCCTAAGGTCTTATAGACGATCCGCCAAAGAAGGTAGGCGGCGATGCCATTACATATGGAGTGGTTATGCTCGACGGTGGTGAGTTGTTCAGACCAATAAGATGATAACGTAAATCCTAGTTTTCAGAGCGAATTGCACTGTTCTCTGCCATTAAACCTGCCAAGGGTTTCTCATTGGCCTCTATATGTGCCATCACCTCTTCCAATCTTTTTTCTAAGGATTGAGTTTCCTCTTGTTGTTGTAAGGATGCATCGGCCATTGCTCTCTAGTTTTGAAGCTGAATAATTATAGTAGAACTTTCAAGACAATGGCCATGGGCCCCACGGTGGGTGCCAAATTGTAGATGCTAATTTCTATAATTGAATTCTTAAGGCCAATGATCACCGCGAAGTTGTAACTATCTTGATTTTGCCGAAATCATACAATCTAGAAGGCATCGGTGTGGTACCTGCTAAATAAACTCCGACGCTAAAGTCAATCAATTTTGTATATCTAAGTTATTCTTTCCCTCTTCAATATATAGCTCTACATATAAAAAGATTAGAACATCAATATACCAAAAATATTGTAATTAAATTGATATCATTACCTGATTTCAGTCGATATTACCCACCACTTGATTGACATAAATCACAGACTTTCCTTCTTAGAATAACAATGAATGTTGATTGATTCTCTCAATTATATGGGAATCTATCATTTAATAAACGATCTTCATTACTTGGAAGAGTAAATAGAATCACTCAAATCATTAATTCTATGCATACTTGACTTTTTGAAGTAGGTGATTATTTACATTTGCTTAGACTACAAGAGTATAAGTCATAGTGGCACAAGTAACTTCACTTGATCAAATATATGTCTTATTTTATGGATAAAAGACACTTGGTCATAATAAAGATTAGATTGGATTAGAGTGAATTGAATTATCTAAGTACTATATTGTATTTTGTGCAAGGCAATGATTGAAACATTTTTTTTAGGGTGAAAAAAACTTTAGGGTGGGATTAATTATACAAACTCAAACCCACCCTAAACATATTTGTCTCATCCTAATGAGCTTTTATTTGTTGGAAGCTGGATTCTATGATATTTTCCATAACCAAAAAAATAAAACCTAAACAATTCCTTGCAAAAAGATAAATAAAAATTCCTAACCATGGGAATGGGGTAGGAATTACCACTAGTCAGATCCATTTCCGTACCTAATAACCCAACCATGTCTCTTGGTGCAATCCGGCCCAACTAACTGGACTTCGGTGGCTTTTGTGGAGAGATTAACTTGGGTCTTGAAAATCGTGATTATGTAACATATTCGGATATTCTACCCATTTGGCATACATGATTAGATTAGAATGGATCGAACTATTAAATAAGATTGGATTGGATTAGATAGTGTTATTTATTACTATACTGTATTTGATTCAATAGAGGACTAAAACAAAATAAATATAATAATTTTTTTAATATAGTTCTAATTATATTTTATTTATAAATAAATAAATATGTATTTCCAAAAATAGCAAAGATAAATTTAAATAATGATTAAATAAAATAATATGATTTTAATTTATTTATGAAAAATATGTATATAAAAATATAATATATTTTTTAGTTAAAAATAAAAATTATAATTTAATTAATATTTATATATTATATTAATTAAAAAATTATTAAAGAAAGGAAAAAAACAAACACATGTGCTTGGACTAAAAAAAAAGCCGAACTCTTTTGTCCAATCTCCCTTTGAGCCTAAACATAAGACTAGACCTCTAGTCCCAAGCCTTAGTCGGCCTACCAAACAGGGTCATATTTAATTGAATGACGCGTTACAAAGTGCGTATAGTAAGTTGAAGAAAATTAGAATTTCACATTTGTGGGACACTTTCATAAGGGAAAAAAAAAAAACTAAGAGCAGGTATTTTTGATTTAGAAATGGACTTATAACTTTTTAGAAAATAAATTAGCAGTTGTATCCCAAAAATAACTTTGATTAATAACTCAATCACTATGAAAAGGGGCTTATAAGAACTACTTAACATACATATAATTAAAAGGTCGAACTGCAAAAAAAAAAAAAAAACTATGAAATTTGAGTGTTCTTCAATTTAAATTCTAAAATCTGTACTCTTCAAAATAATATTATGATATTAAGAATTTCTGAATATTAATACACTGGATTGACTTTTTGACAAATTTTATTAATGAAAAAATAATAATATCCTCTATTAAAATTACATTAGTCTTCATTATTCTCTTTATTTTTGAGGATATAATTGTTCTTACCAATTGAAGTTATTCAAAAAATTAATTCATAGTATTAATTTTCAGAAATTCTTAATATAATGGTATTATTTTTCAAAGTTCAAACTTCAGTGTTTAAATTAGAATTGAGTACCTAAACCTTTAGGCATATTTTTTTTTTACAATTTACCCTAAATAAAAATACAACTATCAAAACAAAATGAAGTATGAAAAGTTACTCCCGATCTGATTTCTTTTATAAGTTTAAGGTTGTAAATAATTTTTTAATTCTAAAAGAATTAATGTAATTTATTTAAGTAATTTAGCAAAACTTTAAAAGTTTTACAGTTTAGGTACTATTTAGTAACTCTTTTATTTTTTTATTTTTTAAACACAAAATAAAAGTACTTTTTCTTATTTTGTTTTCTTTTTTCATTTCAAAAACAAAAATATGTTTAATAACAATGTTGTACTTTAAAAAAAAAATAAAAACATATTTAGTACTTTTTACTTTTGAAAGTGAAAATCAAAAGGGAAAGTAATAAAAGAAAAATGAAAGAGAAAATAGGAGAGAGAAAAGTGGTATTGATCTAAAGAAAGTTCATAAGTGGTATTTTTCAAAATAAAACTTTTAAAAGTGATACTTTTCTAAATATTTTTGAAAATTTTTGAAAAAATTACCAAATTTTACAATTATAATTTGAAAAATACTACTTTTAAAATTTTTATTTTGAAAAATATAATTTTTAAAAATATTTAGAAAAATACCACTTTTACATGAGGCTAGAGAGATAATGACAAGAGAAATAGTGATGAGAGAGAAAATATTAAAAGAAATTGTGACGTGAGTTTAGATATATTTGAATTTTGATACTAGCATTTCTACAAAATTGTTTAAAAAAAATTTGAGAGTAAGAAATTTTTGTTTTCAAAATTTTGAAAATTTTATTGTCAAATTAAAAAAACGAAAACAAAAGTAATTTTGCCAAACATGCTTTTAAAAAGTATTTTCAATTTTTTATTAAAAAATAAAAAATTATTTAAATAAGTGACTACCAAACAAGCTCTTATTCTGACACTCTGATATTAACTAAGGGTGAATGTTGCTTCAGTTAAGGGGGTTAAGAGGATATTCCGATTTCAATGAATAGAAAGTATAAACTGAATACCAACCTAAGTGTCGTATGTTTTCTAGTTTTTTAGTAAGTTTCAGGCTTCAGAGTTAAAAAGTGCATAGTAAATTAAAGAAAATTAGAATTTCTATTAGATTTAGGTCTGATCAGATTTAAGTAAAAATTTATTAAATCGAATACCAATCATATATAGATCAGATTTGGTTTGGCCAGGTTGAGGTTGGATTCTTTTCAATTTTACTCAAATTCGAGTTAATCAAGTTCGCGGGGTCTCATAAAACCTTGTATTTTCTAATGGTTAAGGAAAATTAGGAAATGATCAAAATTTCGATGCTCTATAATAATATCAACGAAGCAATGAATAATAATCAGAATCCGCCTATTGCTTCCTCTACTTGATGCGACCTAACAAATGGCATGCAATTTATGGATAAATGAACAAAATGATCACTCGTCAACATCTAATGTAATGTACAAATAAACCCAAGTGAAAATGACCATCATTTTTCGTTTGAAACTTGAAATAATAATCACATGAATCCTCACAAAAAAAATGTCGTGTTATTTTTCTTGCCTAAACTAATAAAGACCCTTTTGCGGAAGCATGAAGCTTAACAGTAAAACATAAGCCATGAGTGGTGATGATGCATTAGTTCTTAGCCCCCGCATGCTTATAAGTTGGCACACAAAATTGCATGCCGATAATATCTTATGCATAATAACCAAATGCAAAACCCAAAAAAAAAAAAAAAAAAAAGTACGACTTTCTCAATCCCATGCCACAGTTGGAGTCCACGCACCAAATCATTAGTCCAACACGTCATCGTCGTCACTTCATGACAGGCCCACCTCCAAACAGTGGGGACCAATCATCGACAAGCCCACAGTTCAGCTTTTTTAACCTTTGCATTATTACATCTTGATACGTATCCCTTTTCCTTCCACTTTCTAGCAACCCACTATTACCCTTTTACTAAAACAAAGAAAATTCTTAAGTATAATTAATTGAACAATATTGATTAATTAGGCACGCCTTAGTATAGGTATAAGACTCACGGATAAATTTATTTATGGATGTCACATTTTATTAATTAGTGATTTGGAATTAGTTAAAATTAATATTAATAGAAACAATAGCAATGTAGTTGTTTACTTTCAAAGATTTTTTTCTTCTAAGTAGTATTAGCTCTTTTGATTTTTAAAATAAAAAATAAAATTCTGTTAAGAAAATATTGAGTTCTATTTAATGGTATATTTATGTCATGAGGACCCAAGGATCCGAGGGACGCATTGTAAGCATGTGCATAATAATGGATAAAATTTACATCTAAGCGATTGTAAAATAATGATCTATTATGATCAGCATTATGGTATGGGTAAGGAATCAAGGGAAGTAACACATATGCAATAATTTACATAGTATATAGTTTATCATTATAACTAGAAGATAATGTATTGAAGGTATTTAATTAAGTTAGGCAAATATAGTTTGAAGAGTGAAGACAATCAATAATAAGTTCAGCTTATAAATTGAGAGAGTATTAATAACAATAGAAAAGGACAAATTAATTATGATCATAGAGGAGTCTCAAAGGTAGGTGGTGAAGTATTAAATTAAAGTCATGCCTCTTCTTCTTCTTCTTCTTCTTTCCTTTAACCATTAATACTAACTATTGTGAGCATCTTTTCAATTCGGGCTTGAGAATGAAATGATGATTGGAACAAAAGAGAAAGTTCAGTGCAATTATTTTTTGGATAAACATTCCCATTTTACATTTTCCTTGACCAGCCGTCTTTTTGTCCTTATATTTAATGTATCTATGGCCACAGATGTAATACTTTCTAGTAACGATTCTGTTTATATTTTAGTCGATATAAATTATGTTTTAACTAATTTATGTTGACTAAAATATGATTTGTATTAATACGAGATTAGTTCGTCGGATTAAATCCATTCTCATGTATATATCTCTTTATATATATACATTGAAACTTTTTACTCAGTATTACCTACTTTTCTTTTTCTTTCTTTTTCAGCTGACTATTTCAATAACCCTTTAAATTTGTAGAACAGCAATATGTCTAGGAATTAATTTTAAAAAAAAAAATCAAAAAGTCAAACCATGAGGAAAGAAAACACGGAAAAGAACCCCAAAACACCTTGTTAATTCCTGACGAAACAAAATCTAGCAGGAAAATACCTTAGTAAAGAGAAAGAGTAACCATTTAATTAACTTTGTATTAATGTAATCTGTCTTGTTAATAAATTCACTAGTATATAGTTGAAAAAAAAAAGAAAAAGAAAAAAGATCAAGACAACCTAAATCCTAGATTAGCGAACTACATCACAGAAAAAAAAAATATATATGAAAAAAGGCTTCAAATGATGGTTTCAACCAAGCTGGATTAATAAGAAGAGTGTTCCTATTTGAAGCTATTTTATCGTTTGTGAGTGGGGATTCAAAGTCCTGGATTCATGATTTTATGTTTCAGAACGATCATTATTAGGTTTTACAGCATATGGTCAAAGTGCTGACGCATAAAGTTGGAATTGGATGTCTTAACTGAGCCAAATTTTATAATATTTAGTCCTCAAATAAGAAAAGTAAGAAATAAATAATAAAAAAAGTGGAATTTTAGGGACGAGCATTGATTGGTCAAGAAGGAGAAAAAAATGTGTGTAATGGAAAGAAAAATATTTTTATTTATAGTTGTTTAATATGAATAGAGAAAAATAAAATTTGTTTAAATTAAAATGATTATTTTATGTTTATATTATTATTATTTAAAATTTAATGTTTAAAACTTGTTTAGCCTAAAATGATTATTTTATCTTTATTATTATTATTATTTAAAATTTAATGTAGAATGATGATTTAGTAATTAATACACTCATTAACAAACGAAATTTTTTCTTTCTTATTTTCTCTCTATTTTTGAGGAGAAAATATAAAAAAATAGGCCTAACTAATTTTTTCAGTTTATTTTTTTTCTACCAAATAACTATATTTTCTTTTTTCTTTCTATTTTTCCTTCTTATTTTTCTTTACTCTCCACTCTCCGTTTTCTTTTTACCAAACATATTATAAAAGGAGTGTATGGTGACCTTTTTTTTTTTTTTATATTATCTAGTTATATAGATACGTGAATTTTACTAAAAAAATTTACATTTTAACAAGAGGTGGTCCTACCATTATATTAGATATAGACCATACTATTTTATATATATATATAAAAAAAGCTATCGACCATGCTATATAAAGTTAATAATTTTAAATAAATAGTGCATAACTAGATCTCAAATAACATAGTTGCCTAATAATAGTAAATAGAGCATGGTAGGCTATCTATTAGGACAGATATAAAATGAAAAGGTCTCAAATAACAAAGTTGCCTAATAATAGTAAATAGAGCATGGTAGGCTATCTATTAGGATAGATATAAAATTAAAAAAAAAAGTGAATAATTAATATTTTAAATTTAATAAATTAAATATTTATTTTTGAAATTTTGTAGTTAAATGTTCAAATAAATATAAATACCAATTGCATTTAATGTAATGAGTATATAAATTTTTATACTTAATATATAATATTTTATACTTGTTATATAAACACATATATTGGACATTTTATTATAATATTTTGAAAAACGAACATTTAATTATATTAGGCCCAAAATTCGGCCATTTTATTATAAAACCCTAAAATAATTGAGGGAGAGGGATAAGTGTTGGTGATATATTCTTTACCCATTTGGCAAGAAAAGATAAAAACTAGTGAACAAAACTAGTTCTCTCATTAGTGTAAAAAAAAATGTACATGATTTAATAAATTTTTTAGTCAATTAGAGTTAGTTCAGTTGGTCAAAAATTTTAAGAATGTGTGTGTGAGTTTGTGAGGTCATAAGTTTAAACCTCGGTAATGTATGTATGTGATATTTTTTTAAAAAATTTGTAGTAAATAATTATCATTAGTTAAACTACATTTAAAAAAAAAGATAATGAAATTTCAAAATTTTATTATAATTTTTTACTGTTTTTATTTTAATTTATTTTAACGTCTAGAATTGTGCATCGTCGTTTTCTCTGCCACGAATATCCATGACACATAAGTATACAAAGAATAATTACAATAATTTTTTATACTGACCTTCTGATATCTTGAAAATAAAAAATGTAAAGTAATTAATGTAATAATAATGATGCTAGTAAAATATAAACAGTATTGATGCATTTTATTAATTGACGTCACACAGGATTGACTATATTAATTGGTTGAAAATTTTAGTACATACTCCTTTAAATTAAAAACAAAAAGTTTAGATATACATCTCATTCATTAGTCAACTTAAAAGGAAGAAAAGAAGTTTTATTCAACCTCTCTAAAAACTAAAGCCATTATATTCCTCTGAAAACTTTTGCTTCTTTTTCTTTTGTAACTTTCAGTTATTCGTATTTACAATTTACATACTCCATCGAAGAGGAGATTAATCTTTTTTTCTAGTAGGATGATTTTATCTCACTAATTATATTTTTTGTGGCCTTTTTTTTTTTTTCCTGTAACTAAAACTTTCAAGGTCTAAATAAAAGGTATTATTACATTCAAAATCTCACTTTAAGGAGATACATCAACGTATCAATTAGAAGAGCCCATTAGCGTTATTAAATGTAATTTAAAAGAGTTAAAAGTATCTTTATTAGAGAGCTCGAATTGTATCCATTGTGGGATTATGTGATTGTCATATCTTATACATAACTATCACCTGATCATCAATAAATTGCGATAATGTCTTTTATTGTTTATTGTTATGGATCATCCACATTTGAATATATTTGAATATATCTTTCTATTGTTTTAGTTTGGTTTTAATGAATTTTCTTATTCCAAACAATAATAATCACTTATTTATTTTAAAATTTTAATATTTAAGATTTTCCGCAACGTTTTTAAATCGGAAAAAAAAATCATTGTAATATTGACAATTTGAAGTGAAAATTTTTTCATTTTTCTTTTTTTGGGAAAGAAATGTGAAAGTTTTATGTTCAAATAATAATAAGGGATATTATCATTTTTATACTCTGTATTTTGATATTTTGTTCAGTTTATACTTTCTGTTTTAGTTATTATCAATATTGATCATTAGATTTAATATTTATTATAAATTTATACCCTGACACTAATTTAGAGTTTTTAATTTACCAAAATGATTTAATAAATTTATTCTTGGATCAGTTTTTATATGGTTTATTTTCAATTTTTTAAACGACAACTTGATAAATTAACTGCTTTAAATTAGTATCAGGATATAAATTTGTAACAAATTTCAAATCTTAGGATCAATGTTGATAATAACCAAAATAGAAGGTATAGTTTGAACAAAATATCAAAATACAGAGCATAAAAGTATAATAATAATAATAATAATAATAATAAAAAAATAAACAATTATAGTTTATATTTTAGAATTTGTAGGGTCTACTGCATCCGAAAAAAGAGAATAAATTTTCAATTGAAAAAAAGAACCAAGTGGGAGCCAGACAAATGAGAAACGAGTTGTATGTCAGTTGGCATGTCACGTGGTTTCTGGTGAAGGCAGAGATACGACACGTAGACAACATGTGTACTATGGCAGCATCTCTCTTCGGAGTTGCTCACCTGACTCACTTCACCGTCCACTGAACTCCGGAGTTTCCGATTCTTTTTCTTTTTCTTTTTTTTTTTTTTCCCCTTTCCTTCTTTCCTTCTTAAATTAGCAAAACTAAAATATCTAAGTTTAATCATATATTTGTATTACCCAAATGCAATATTTAGCCTCCAAAACCTCAAACTTTTATATTTTGACACCATAACTTTTTATTTATCTCATTTGACCCGTTTTCATCACTATTCCATTAAAAGGAGACAGACAATGTCCAGATCTTAATTCTTGGTCCTTGAATTACAAAATTCTAATTTGGCCCCTAAATTTGATTTTATATAATAAAATTAAAAAAATGAAAAATTCCAATTTTATTTTATTTTTAGAAAAGTTCCACATTTGTTTAAATAAATACTATTTTTTTAAAAATGTGGTTCACTATAGTGAATCTTAATTGTGTGGTTCACTAAAAGAAAAAAAAATAACAAAAAAACAAACAAACACGTCCCATAAACCCAAAAATACCAAAACCAACTCACCACCTCCACAAATCCTGTCCCACCACCCAAAAATTAAAAAGAAAAGTCCACTGGTGGCTCCGGCGACCATCATCACTGCACACAATGCTACGCTATGCCACCATCCACGACGCCGCCGCCTCCCTCGGCTGGAATCTCACCTATATTGAGACCCCCCGATTCAAGTACTCTGCCACCAAATCCGATTACTCCTTCATCTTCTCCCTCGGTCCCTCTCCCACTCCTCCTCGTCGAGCTCGGCCAGTCCCTCGGCCTCGATGAGTATAAGATTCAGCCCAAGATTTGATTGTCCTTTTCTGAGATATTCGCCCGTTACAAGAACGTCATCACACTGTTTTTCCTCGTTATTAGTCCTCTCTAGCTCGGTTCCTTCCCTTCTATTCGGGTCCGTACATTTAATCGAACTCTTGTTTTTTTTTTTTCTGGATTTTTGCTGAATTTTCTTTAAATAATTTATTGGGTTTCGATAGATTTGAAAATTTATGAACTGTGCTGTTTTCGTTTTCGAAATTTTCATTCTCTTTTTTGAGTGAATTTCCTCGAGGATTATATTAATAACCGATTAAATTAGTTTCAAAGTACATACAAATGGTCATGAAAACTTTATCAAACTTTATCAAAGAGGAAAAAAATAAAAAAAAAAAAACAATCACATCAAAACTTACAGCCGAAAATGTAAATAAATTTTCTTGAGAGATTATATTAATAATTGATTAAAATAGATTCATAGCTCACAACGAGTACATATAAAGGGTCATGGAAACCTAAAGAAAAAAAAAAAACAATTATATCAAAATTCACAATCGAAATCGAAAGTATGAGATAAATACCATCGAAAAGTGTGGGATCGATCCAACAAAAATTTCAGGACAAACAGATCTCTTTGTGGTGATCGACAGTAAATGTTACCTCTATTATACAGTGTCCACAAATAAATGTAACTTACGTTCCACTGTCTATCTATCTATTAATAAACGCTATTTTTGTCACGAAGTCACATTCTTCACATATTTATCAGTAAATATTACATAAAATTTTTTAAATTTAACTTTCGAAAACCTCGTATCTAAAAGAAATAATAAAAACAAATCACATATCTAAATATGGTAATATGCTAGAAACATAAAAAAATTAAAATTAAAAAAAAAAAACTTAAAACACTATAAATTTAGATATAAGTATACAAAAAATACAATAATTCTAAATCTACGTGGATAATTACCTTCACATATGGTTTGTAAAGAATAATGTAAAAAAAAAAAAAATACAAAATAAGAGAAAAATTAAAGAAAATAAAAACTCCACACTGAAGAGAGAGAATAACCCCTCCTAATAGGAATAATTACTGCTAGTGCTAGTGGAGGAGGATGAGCGCTGGGCTGGTAAATCCTACCGAAAAATTCAAGAGAGAAGACAAAGTTTCTTTCGCCTACCTCAGTTTAAAAAAAAAGTCTAATTGGATATTATCAATTATTACTTTTTTTGGGTTTGAGGTTTGTATGTGTTGGTTTCATCTTGGCCCCTTAATTTCAGTGAAGGACTAGGATTGAACAGACATGCCAGTCGTGATTGCCCATTGTTCTCCTTAAAAAATTGAGAAACTTACGTATGTTATTTTTTTTTGCCTTATATTTCAAATATACCTGTTTTTAATTTTTATTTCAAATGTACAAATGTATAACATATATTGTGATATACATTTTGAAATATATATTGATTTTTAGATATAATTTTTATACATTTCTTATATAAAAATACTTAGAATATATTTATCAAAAAAAGTTAAAAAATGAGTATTTATAAAATAAAAATAAAAACAAATATTTATGAAAATATGCTTTAAAAAAATAAACCTTTCCCAAAAAGGAATTATACAAAATCTAACATATATATATATATTTATTTATTTATTTCTNAAATAAAAATAAAAACAAATATTTATGAAAATATGCTTAAAAAAAATAAACCTTTCCCAAAAAGGAATTATACAAAATCTAACATTATTCACATGAGTAAAAACGAAAAGATATATATATATATATTTATTTCTTAAAATTTTATTAAAAAAATATTTGAAAGAGTTTTTATTTATTTTTCTTTCTAATTAAATAAATAAGAGAGATGAGAGAGAGAGAGAGACTAGAGAGGGTGAGAGTGAAGGTTAAAGTGGGAGACTGGGAGTGTAGGGGCGGCACGTAACAGAAAACGACAATGATACAGCGTGGGGGTTTCTCCTGTTGTCTGTTTCTGTTGATTCAATGTTAAATATGACTTTATTACGCATGGCGTTTCGAAACTTCAAACTTCCCGCATATTTAAACACATCACACATACACACACCCCGTAAACCCCAAAATACCCAAAAACCAACTCATCGCCACCTCCTCTAATACCGTCCTTCCACCACTACCCGCACCCAAAAAAAAAAAAAAAAAAAAAAAAGGTCCACTCCTCATCGCCATTGGTGGCTCCGGGAACCATCGACACCGCACACAATGCTACCGTACGTCACCATCCACGACGCCGCCGCCTCGCTCGGCCGGAACCTGACCTACGCCGAGACCGTCTGGTTCAACTACTCGGCCACCAAGTCCGACTACTTCCTCTACTGCCACAACATTCTCTTCCTCTTCCTCATCTTCTCCCTCGCTCCTCTCCCCCTCGTCCTCGTCGAGCTCGGTCGATCCCTCGGCCTCGATAAGTACAAGATTCAGCCCAAGGTTCGCTTGTCCTTCTCTGAGATGTTCGCCTGTTACAAGGACGTCATGACCATGTTCTTCCTCGTTATTGGTCCTCTCCAGCTCGTCTCCTTCCCTTCTATTCGGGTCCCTACATTTAATCCGACTTTTTTATTTTATTTCTGGTTTTTTGCTAAATTTTATTTAAATAATTTGTTGGGTTTTGATCTGTATGAAATTTTATGAACTGGGTCGTTTTCAATTTTCAAAATGATTTGTGTTTTCGAAATTTTCATCCTTGGTATTATCAGTTATGATTTTTTTTTTTTTGGGGGTTTGAGGTTTGTATATAAAACTGGGCTTTTCTCTTTACGTGTATGAACAGTTTATTGGGATTAGAACAGGGCTGCCATTGCCATCTGGGTGGGAGATTCTTCTACAACTGTTCGTTTATTTCGTGGTAGAGGATTATACAAACTACTGGATCCATAGATTTTTGCATAACAAATGGGGTTACGAGAAGATTCATAGGGTACATCATGAATTCACCGCTCCGATTGGATTTGCGGCCCCGTATGCTCATTGGGCAGAGGTTTTGATCTTGGGTATTCCATCTTTTCTGGGGCCGGCTATGGTTCCTGGCCATATGATCACATTCTGGTTATGGATAGCTTTGAGGCAGATTGAGGCGATAGACACTCACAGCGGGTACGCATGCTGCTTCACTTTTTAGAATTTCTTTTTCTTTTTTTCGTTTCTCTCTTAAATAAAAAAAAAAAAGGTGAATTATTTATATTTTCTACTGGTCCTTCCTTATCTCCTTTTGTTGATTGTGAGTGTGACTGAATCATGTAGCTTTTAGAATTCCTTTTTCTAATTCGATTAATAGAGTTGCATGTGAAGTACTTTTGATTTGAACGGTTTAAAAATAGTGGGTTAACTTTTCGTGATGGGGACTAGGATCAGTGTACTGCCTTTTCTTTTCAATGTTTTCTTGTTTGATTTCTTAATTTAATTGTCAGTCTGCTATCTGAAGAAAAACCCTTATTATTGTTATTATCTAGTTTTTTTTTTTTTTTTTTTTTTTTTGGTAAAAGGAAGCATTTGTTTCAGATACTTTCATACAAATCCTGAACCTTACACATTATGTTTTTGTTCTTGGTTTTTCTTTATGTGCCATTGAAGGATATGAATTAGCATTATCTATAGCTTTTTCTTTATGGATCATGGATGGTTTGATTTCTGTGTATGTTTGTATTACAACTCTTGAAATATGGTAGGCCAGAGAATAGTGTTGATGGGGTTTGTGGCACATGCTGTGGAAATGCATGAAGAATAAGGTGATGCATACTTATAAGAAAAAAAAAAAAAAAAGTGTTGTCGACGTAACACAAGGGCCTTGGTGATTTTGTCCGACGACAAATGTCTTAGTTGTATCTACTAGTTATGTCTTAACTATGTGGGGTATTCTTGAAAATTAAGAGCTGCTTGGATGAGATATTTCTTCAGGTTTTCTTTTATTTTGGAAATTAAACTGTACCATCTTCTTTCCTTTCTTTGAAATTCTACACTATTCAGAAGCAAAAGCACAATAATTCTTCTTTTGCTAGATGCCCCTTTTCATATCCTAGTTGTCTATTTTCTGCTGTGAAGTTTTGGCTACTGATTTAGACAGAACTTATGGTGATAAAACGATCCCTATGCAGGTATGACTTACCCTGGAGCCCCACCAAATATATTCCATTCTATGGCGGTGCCGAGTATCATGATTACCATCACTATGTTGGAGGACAGAGCCAGAGTAATTTTGCTTCAGTTTTCACCTACTGTGATTTCATTTATGGAACTGACAAGGTACAATGCAATGTTATTTATAATTCTCAACGTGCTCTTGTGTACTGAATACAACTCATGGTTTGACAATAATTTTGTTTTGATCAATTTCACCAGGGCTTTCGCTATCAGAAGAAGATCCTCAAGAAGGTAACCTTTTTTAAAATATTGGTCGAGTATTAGCACATTTCTAATTGTAGCTTGAGATCATTTAACATATCAAGGACTAAGAAAAGACTCCTTGATAGTTTAATAACTAGTTTGCTGGTTTAGCGTAACTAGCCTATTAAGTTGGTTGTCTTGTTTAACACGGAGATGAATAGTTTTTGTTATTGAGACTCCATCAAGACTTTGTGAAAGACTAGTAATTTTGGACTCCTGGTGTGGATTCCAACTTTCGTAAGTAAGAATGAAAATTAGTTGTTAAACTCATGGACAGTGTCCTTTCATGGGTTAAGATTATCGTGTGCGCTTTGCGCCTTTAGAGCTCCAGGAAAGCTCTGTGGTTTGGTAAGTAGTCTTTGACTTTCTAGTGACCACGTTGGTTACCAATTCTATTAATGTGTCTATCCTTTCCACGTCAAAAGATAATAATAATTTTAAAATACGAAAAGAATACTGAAGAAAATTCTTGGTAAATTTATTAAACAAAAATGATAACTGTTCTTCTAACCTTGTCTTGCTTGGGAAGGCCCAGATTGCTTCTTCTTCATTATTGCATTAACTGACTTGAGTTGATTTATAGTGTTTATATCTTGGATTAATCTCGTATTTTTTTTCCCTTTCTAAATTATCATGTTTATTTTATTTTCAGTTGAAAGATGAAAGCAGTGAAACACAGAATGGAGGGCCATACCATATTTCAACTCAAGGTCTCAAGTCTGATTAGTGGGGATTGCAGAACCCTATCGGGAATGATCTGAAAGCTCTGATTTCAAGTTGACACCTCTATGCTAGTCCAGTAAGTTATAGAAACCTTTAGTGGCTCTTGTGGAGATTAACATGGGGTTCTTTAAAACTATGATAAGATGTAGCCTGGGGAAGATTTTATAGTTTAAGAATGTAACATTTAGAGTTGAGGTCTTTTCTTCTTCTTTTTGGTGTGGACACTATGTTCAAAGCAAAATATTAAGAATCAGACCCTGGCTGCTATTTTAATTTTATATTGAAATTATAGCTTTCAGTTCATAAGCGAAATCTTCGGACTGTTAACTCTTCTTCTTCTTCTTCTTCCCTTTTTTTTTTTTTTTTTTTTTGTAAAATGGGAATTTTGCTTTGGCAATTAAGTGACGTTTAGTAGCAGTTTATGATTTGTTTAGCAGTATTCCTCAAAAGTGTCCGTATTTATCTCGGCCACTTTTAATAAGTTCGGTGCTCAAGTTCCTCTGCAAGGTAACAGTGTGAACTGGCTTGGACTTAAGGTCCATGCTTTATACCTCGTACCAGCAAGTAATGATAACAATATTTTAATAAAATTGTCCGTAACTTTAAGTGCTTAAAAAAAAAAAATGAATTCCAGTCCCAACCGGGCCAGTTGTATCCATTTTTGTCCGCTGTGTAGTCATTATAGTTATGTATCTAAGTAGTGGCTCATTTAGGTTTCGGGAAATGTTTTGTAGCTAATACTACTAGTACTACCTCAAATTGATTAAGAAATAAAGAAAAATGACCATTCAACTAGTGAAGGGCAGCTTAGTTTTATTTATGCCCGCACTAGTTGAGAATCTGCGATTGATGAAAGCATTAATTATATAACCATTTTCCATTGAATGTCTTCATACTTGACTGACTTGTCATATTCAAAGTAATAATGCATTTTTTGTTTCAGATGAAGCTAAAAGTCTCTAGTAGAAGAGATTTTATATTCTGCTATGAATACCAACAAACCCCACATGTTATATAACCCTGTTATGATGGTAGGAATTGAGACGGCTCGAAAAAAGTCAAAAGAGTTAAAGGGCAGTATTAGTCACATGTATGATGTTATGTATATGGTCGAAACACTACGAAGTGCTTGGAGGCGATTATTTTTCGTCTTGATTCCCCAAAAAGTGCATCTGGAGCATCTTTGGTTATAGAGCCAATTTCTTAGAATTATAGATTTTAAGATAAATATTTTAAGCTGTATGGAATTAAAAATCCGTTATAACTTTAAGTAATAGAATATTTAATTAAAACTATAATTTTAAAATATTGTGACTTGAAAAAATTGTATTAAAATGTTTTGTAGACTGTATTGCTGAATTATTATACAAATATAAAATGACTAAAATAAATATTATTATATAATTATACATATTAATAGAAAGAGTTTATTAATGTTTTTTATAATTATGCATATTTGTACATACTAAAGATATTAATATTTTTTTAAAAAAAATTGATATAAAAATATACTCAATTAAATTAGTTATTCAATTTAATTTATTTTCATCTGAATTTAAAATTTCAATAAAGAATTAATTTGTTTACTTCAAAATAATTAATATGAAAAATATTTTAGTCAATTATGATTTAAATATATTAATACTTTTTTTAAAAAAATGATATGAAAATAAATTCAATTAAATATATGGCATTTTTACTTTTAAGATAAAGTATTTTAGCCATTATGATTAATTCATTAAAAGATAATGTAAATCTTGCATAATTTAAAAGTTAAAGTTGTCTTAGGCCAGTTTTAGTTTTTGGTTGTAGTTTTATCATAAATTATTGAATAATCTGATTTTTAGGTTTTTATCAAATACTTTTTAATTTACAGAACAGATTATTCAAAAAATATTTTTAATTTGTTAAGAAGCTAAACCAAATTGGCAGAAGACTTTTAAGAGTGTTAGCTAAAATGGCCCATGTGAGGTTTGCCATATTTTCGTACGAGCGAACGCATGATCTTAAAGCTCTATCCACTTTTGAAATTTCAAAACCTTGGAATTTTAAGTGATGGCCCTGATGACTAGATCCATATTACGAATTTCGACCACCCGACACAATTGACTAAAGCCAATGTTACACCACACATTGGCTTGCTGGTCGCACTGCATGTGTGGGATGTTAAAAATGGTAAGAGATCTAAAGTTACTTGTGCGTTGAGATAACATAATAGCCTCATTAACTAATAAGTACGTAGAAGATTTTATTTTTTTTAATGTTTTAAAATAAAGTACTAGAACCTGACTTTAAAATAAATAATTAGATTAAAATAATTTAGCGATCTCAAGTTGCCCGTCTAGCTCAGTTGGTAGAGCGCAAGGCTCTTAACCTTGTGGTCGTGGGTTCGAGCCCCACGGTGGGCGACACTGCTTTTTGAAATTTGAAATTGTCAATATCCATATTTGGAATGGGCCCATGCTATCTTGACTTCCTTCAGTTTGTCTCTTTGGCGATGTTTTGGGCCAGATGCCCATCTAGCTCAGTCGGCAGAGTGCAAAGGTTTGGTGTCCAAAATTTTCTAGTTTTGTGAACCCATTTGAAAATTTCAATATTTGGGGCTGAAGCCCAAATTTTATCTATCTTGGATAGGCCTATGCTGTCACGACATTCTGAATTTATCTCAACTAGCAATATTGTGGGCCAGCCCCACGGTGGGCGTCATCTGGGGAAAAGCACATAAAATACCCGTTTTTTATTTTTAATTTACTCATACCCAAGTTTTTGTAGGAATATATACCACAGTTTTCATACAGTTGATATAGTATACATTAAATAAATAATAATTAGGATTTTTGGCATGTTTACCCCCTAATTCATCATGGATTGGCAATTATGGCACCTGAATTTTTTATTTTCTTGGCAATTGGTTCCTATAATTTAGAAAATAGTGGCAATTTACACCAATAGGTTAATGACTCTTACAATTCTAACGGAAATAGTCACGTGAGAGTATGAGGTATTTTCAAATGGTATAGTCATGTAATGGTTACAGAGGGCATTTTTTTTAAAGCATATTTACATAAATATCCACTTTTATTTTTTAGTTTTTTCACACTGTTTTTGGAGAAATACATACCAAAAGTAGTTTATACATTTCATGAATAAAATGGGTTTTTTAGCATGTTTACCCCATGATATTGTCATGAATTGGCAACGTGGCCCCTGGATTTTGTTTTTTCTTGGCAATTGGGTTATTGAATGTAGAAAATAGTGGACCAATCCATTAATGACAATTAAAATTCTAATGAACTAGTCACGTGATAGTTACATTAGGTACTTTGTAAGGGTATACTTGATATTTCACTTGCTTAATAATTTTGAAGGATATTAGAAAAAACATTGAGTATTTTGAGAGGGGAAATAAAAAATTTAAATTAATTAATAATTAAATAAGATTTACTCAAATTATCAAATTTATCAAGTATAACTGAACATAAATAAAGTTTATTTAAAATTAACTCAAACATAATCTTACTAGCCAGAACTCCATGACTTTAAGAAACTGCTATTTGTAAAAATCTGCTCCCACATTTTAAGTCACACTCTTATACACATCATTTTTTTTTATCTTTTTTTTTTTTTAATGATACACTCTTGTACACATCATTAGTCATACTACCCATCACCCAATCTGCCACAATTGACTTTCAACTAGCCCATTTGCATTTAATGGGAGCCCATTGTTATCCGGCCCAATAAGAGCACCAACCATTGGCTGATAACATCTAGAATTTGCTGGCTTTTGTCTTTAGAAAGTCCAATTGATAACTCTATTCATCTCCAAGTAAAAGTAAACTGAACATGTATCATAAGAAAATATTACATTCGCTAAGAAAATGTACATTTACTATTAATATTATATTCCTATTATTATCCTTATGAAGACTCAAAACTCTCGATATATGTGTGGATTTTACAATTTTACATTGGGGTGTACGATGAGTTGAAAACTAGTGATTATTACCGGGGATATATATAAAAACATATACATACATATTTATGTAGTACTATTGTTGGTGTAAAGAATTATTATGTGTATGGAGGGCCCAATAATGATGTCGTTTGATCTCGCCAGCTGTTTGTAATTGCGAAAACAAGTTTCAGCTTTCAATGTTTTAGAGTCAGTCTCTGCATTTCTTTTTCTTCACCTCCCTACACTAACTTTTTATAAAGGAGGGGAAATTGCAAATGAGCTTTCTCATTATTTCAAGGACTTTATGGGGGCATCATTTTGTTTGTGGGGTTTAGTCTCAGCTTATCAATGTCAGCCCTACACGTGGCTTACATCCCTTGGCTAATCATGGAATTCAAGCAAATATAACAAGATCATCAACTCACAAGAAGTCACACCCCATATGTGCCATAATCCTTTTTCTTTTTTTTTTTTTTTTTTCCATCTTTTTTCTTCTACCTCTCATTTTCATCATTTTGAAGACTCCCCCAGTTCAACTTTGCTCTTATCATCAATATATTTCAACCAATAGAAAGCTCCACTCTACCTCAATCCAAGCCTCAATAGTTTAAAGTCACACAATGAATATATATAACCCACTTTGGTAATTGGTAAAGAACTAATGGTATATAATATATCCATACGAAGCCTTAGCATTCGGGGAAAGAATTGTTCTACAGTCTTCTAGCAAAATGATCGATTTTGACACCTAATTTTAATAGATGCTTCTTTGTTGAAATAATCACAATAATAAGAATTATAATAGCCGAATTAAATATCTGAATATATCAGTTGTTATATAGATAAAGTAGATCCTGATTCCTAATATACTAATTACTAAATACTCATTGTAAAAACAAATATATTCGGTCACTTAATTTTCATTTACCAAAATAAGGTAGTAAAAAAGTAGAAATTTGCTGTAATTATTCATTTGTGTAGTTTGTACCCTTCTAATTTATTTATTAAGTGTAAATAATACATATAGCTTAGTCAAAATAATAATAATAATGCGTATAGCAGTTCAATTTTGGGCCCATATAAAGATAGAAATGGGTAAAGTAAGAATATGTTTTCAAATTCATTCAGAAGCCCTTGGAATGTATAATATGCACCGTATACACACAAACGGTCATTAGATGCCTTTAGAGATATACTTAATTTGTTTTTTGAAGTTTTAAACCTAAGAAAACTACGGTCAAAATAGAAAAGACGAGGTTGAGGACTCAGTGATGTATAGCTTATATATAACATGTTGAGTTTAGAAAGAACCATAGTATATAACTATGCGTTGAATGTGCGTAGTCTGAAGTTTTATTCACTATGCCCATATTACTGAGGAAAGACAAATATTAAGATATTATTATATATTAGTTTTAAAGAATAATTGGAGAGCCAAATACATGATCATGAGTTTAATTCAAAAAGTAGAAAAAAAAAAGTAGATTGAGGAAATAGGATGAATTACCTTTTGTTGTAAAAATTCATAGCAATCATAATTATCTCAAAGACAAAAAGAAAATATATTAAAGAAAAGGGGAAAAGAGAAGATAAACTTAAAACAACTTTGTGACTCAACAGTAAGTTATATATGTATCATCATAAGTCTGTGATATATGTTCGTGTCATATAATTATTATGATTATTAGTACTGTTTAATATTATATACCCAGTGTCATAAAAGTGGTGGGTATAAAAAAAATATTTTTGGTAAAAAAAAAGGGAAAAAAAAAAGAAGGTTGCACATTTGGACGAGAGGTTACAGCGGATACTAGGCTTGGAATGGAACATTATGTGCTTCATTACCTTTTTCTGCGGAAAAAGGACAGCCTTATTTATGAATTTGATGACCTACTTACCAAAATCTTTTAATTACATTTGTGAATTTTTAAGCTAAAAGAAATATAAATGGTACTCTACACTTTCAGAAACAATAAGTGAATACATATTTAGCTAGTATCTCAGTATTTGTACTAAATTTTAATATCACCATTTACATATAAATTATCATTATTTAATTAATATATTAGAATTATTATAAATAAATTAATTATATTTACACAAATTAAATAGTAATAATTTATATATTATACGTGTTAATATAAAAGAATTTAATACAAATTTTGAGATAATTGACCTTATTTATTTTGCTAATAAACTTGTACCACAAATTCCTTACAAGGAAAATTAGACTGACAATCCATAATTTATTTAAATTATGATATTCCTTTTCGGTCAAAAAGTAATTATAATAAACACCCTTTGGAGCTAAAGAAAAAGATTGAAAGTTCATAACATTTTCACCACTTAAGCATGTTATTATTTAAATTTAAACAGCTAATTGTTGTTTTGATACAACTAATTCATAATTAAATGAAAATTTAATGGTCAAAAAGATAACATTTTAATAAATTTTGAATAGTAAAAGGAATGTCTATGTTTATGTTTAAAAAGTTCTTAAGGAGTGACATTATAATTTAATATTTCCCTTATTTTGCTTCCAGTAATCTTCACAATGATTCCACATTTTTTCCCCCTTACATTTTAAACATTTGTATTGTATATAATGGGCAACAAATTCATCACATACAATCTTCAATATCAGCCACACAAAACAACAAGTAAAATATAGAATACAAATGTTTAAAATACTATGCTTTAACCTAGACCCAAAGGATAATTGGAGAGATGATATGAGGCCTTATTAATACTTAAAAATGTATTTTTTAAAGTCAATTCCAACAACCTAATAGAAAACCTCAATTAGCCAAGTGAAAAGAAATGGATCTAAATGAGAGAAGAAGAACGAGAAAATTAATCTTCATAAGTCATAGAAAGAGAGTAGACTAATGGGACAAGGCCTTTGAAGAAAGAGTTTGCATGGAAAATGAAATTTCTAGTGAGCAACAAAAGTACTGAAAACGACTAATTTATGAGTCATTTCCCTATGTTTAATTAATTGATTCAGATTTTCTATCTATCTATGTATATTGGCATAATTTTTTCTTATATGCAAGCGGATATTCAACAATCCATTTTTAATTGTTTATGGCCTAGAATTATAAGTATTTGAACATACACCAAATAAAATCTATTATGGTAACTGAATTAAATGTCCATCACATACTTCAGAGATTTTTCTTTTAATAGCCAATTAAGAACAAAGGCATAGAATCCAAATTTATGGATTCAGTATTTTGCTTACATCAGAAGGTGGATTACAGTTGGAGCATGTGGTTATTGACTGGATGGGACATTGACTAAAATGACATATTTATTGAATATTGACAACTTTAATTGGCTTTAATTGATAGTTAAATTATTTTTATTTGGTTGCTTAGGGGAGCTTCACTTAATTCCTGAACGAACTCCTACTTTATTTGAAATTTTCCTTCCTGTTTTTCTCCCTCCTACTACTTTAGTTATGTCATTATAATTATTACAAATAATAGTTATTATTATTATTATTATTTTAAGGTTTACTAACTACTTATTTGGCCATTCAAAACCCAAAA
>JXTB01000159.1:0-43841 GCA_002914805.1 Parasponia andersonii | reverse complement strand
TTTTTTTTTTTTAATAATTATTTTTGGCTGGACTCTCCATCTGCTATTGAAGCTTATCAATTTCCAAAGATTTGATCTCTAAATGTGTCTCTATTTATCCTTGCTTTCTTTCTTTCTTTCTTTCTTTTTTCCCATCATATTAATTTTCTATTGTAGAAGCCCAACTACAATCTTACGACAACCCACCATCGCGCCGCCCGTCACTGTTGAGATCGCGCTAGCACTGGACCTGTCACTTAACTTAGGTGTTTTCCTCTGCTTTTTTTTTTTTTATTTTTTTTTATTTTATTTTTGGCTAATTTTTTTCTCTTTTGACGAGTCTCTTTCTCTGGGTATTGAAGCTGCTATCTGTATTTGGAAACTGGGTCTTCTCGTTCTAGAAATTGGTCAAACCCATTTGCATCACAACTTTTCTTCTTCTTGCTTTGTTACTTAGGACGTGTTCTCCCTCGACGTCCTTCTTTTTTTTTTTTTTTCTTTTTCTTTTTTTTTTTTCATAGCCAAAAGACTATTAAATATACAAAAACATTTTTCCTCGATTAAGAAGATAGTTACAAAATCTATTATTTCGTTTTTTGATCACTCATCTTTTAACTTTTCATGAGAGAAGACAATTATGTGTCTGTTGTTCTCAAAATATAAAAAATAAAATAAAAAAAAAAAACTAAAATCTTACTACTATTTAAGATTTGTTTAGAATATAAGAAATAAATTTGTTTTTTTATTTTTATTTTTTGTATTATAGCACCTTTAATATATTTTTTTTAAAATTTTCAAAACCACTTTTAAAAAATATTAATATGCTTACTTAATATGTGTTTTCGAAAAAAATACAACAGTTAACAATTGTATTTAATAAGACTATTTGCAAAATAAGTTTACTTGTAAAATAATGACTATTTTGGTCATATTATTTTTCAGAAGCAGTTTAGTTATACAATATTAAATACTATGGTACAGTTTTTTCAAATCACAATGTATTAAAATTATAATTTACTAAATATTCAATTGTTTTAGCACAGTTAATACTGATTCTTAGATAACCCACGGCTGTACCAAAATTTACCGAATGAATTGGGTGAGAAAAGATAAAAGAGAAGCTCCTACATGCAAAACCTTTCATTGGGATATTTTTTATTTTTCAAAAAGAGTAAAATATAAAAGAAAAATCCAAGCCTTGATTGCATATTTGTATACGGCAGTTGGTGAACGTTTTCAAGCCCAATTCTCTTGCTTGTCTTGGTCAACACTGCCCCACAAAGAACTGGTTGGAATTCATTAAATTCCTAGGTTGCCCTTTTATGTCTACATTCTGAATAAAAACACATGAACAAGTCACGAAAAGGAAACTTAAATTACATATTTTTGTGAAACAAAGAAAATGTATTTTATTTATTTTTTTAAAAAAATTGTACATTGATACATTTTGTATACTTAGATAAAGAAAAGAGCAAAAAAAAAATTAAAAAATTAAAAAAGAGAAGCAGACAAGAAAAAACCCTTCCCCACAAGACCCACAACAAGACCCCAACAACACCAAAAAGAAAAGAGCAAATAATTAAAAATATTGATAATAATAATAATAATAAAGCAACAAACATGAAGTTGGGACTTGGGAGCTGCCAAATCTGAAACACTCTAAGGGCACGTGCGCCTCACGCTCCAATCAAGAGAGAGTGATGACCAATGTCAGGAACCGCTTTCGTCCGTGGGTCTCCGGCATAATTACCTCAAGCGTCCGCAGTTTCCATCGAAATGGACGACCACTGTTCCCCACGCGCACACGGTGGCGCGTCCCAGCGCGTGGGCTCCCCTGAAACTCCCCTCCTCTCTCTTCAGTTCCGCTCTTATGTCTCCCCTATTTCTCTCTCTCTCTCTCTCTCTCTCTCTCCCAATTGCGCTCTCTCTCTCTCTCTCTCTCAACAGAGTCTCCGTCTCGAAACAGCTGAAGTGACCCATCAGTGTCTGAAGCTAAGAGAAGCGAAAAAAGCCATAACCCAACAAAGCAAAGTAGCAAACATCTCAGATCGGCCGGACTCCGGCATGGGAGCTCGCCGGGTTTTCAAGTTCCGGCCACCCTCACGGCGACGGCTTTTGTAAGCTAAATGCAACCGAAACGCTATCTTTGTTGCTGTTGTAGCAGTTCCAACTCCTCTGTCCAGTTCCTCAGTGTCACTACCACCGTCGATGATGATGATGACGATGACGAGGGACTTTTCTTAAAACCCCTCAAAACCCCAGAATTCTCCCGAAAAGCCCCGACTTTGCTCCGTTTTTTTCAGCTGGGTCCTCTTCAATGGCGGCTACCAACACTAGTACACAGCCAGTGACTGCAACAACAACACCGGCAGCAGCTACTTCAGCTGGAGGGGTGGACTCGTCTGCAGCCTCAGCTGACGAGCTTACTGCCAAGGCCGTGCATAAGCGTTACGAAGGACTGGTTCTGGTTCGGACCAAAGCCATAAAGGGTAAAGGGGCTTGGTACTGGGCTCACCTGGAGCCCATGCTGCTGCACAACACGGACACCGGCATGCCCAAGGCGGTCAAGCTCCGCTGCGCCTTGTGCGACGCCGTTTTCTCGGCCTCCAACCCGTCTCGGACGGCCTCGGAGCACCTCAAGCGCGGGACTTGCCCCAATTTCAACTCTGTTGCCAAACCCATTTCCTCAGTCTCCCCCTCCGCCGCCATGGCCTCGCCTTCCTCGGCGCCCCACCACCATAACCACCGCAAGCGAAGCTCCTCTGGCGGAGCCGCCGGGGGAGGAGGCGGAGGCTCGGCCTCTTCGTACCATGTCTCGCCGCTGGCTGTGGTGGATCCGTCTCGGTATTGCGGTGAGCTTACGTACTCGCCTTCGGTGTCGGCGACGACGGTGGCGACTGCGATAGCCGGATCTTTGCTGCCTCAACAGCAGCATTTGATGCTATCTGGGGGTAAAGATGATTTGGGAGCTCTTGCTATGCTGGAAGATAGTGTTAAGAAGCTTAAGAGTCCCAAAACTTCACCTGGACCAGCTCTGAGCAAGACCCAGATTGACTCTGCGCTTGATTATTTGGCTGATTGGGTGTATGAGTCATGTGGGTCTGTCTCTTTCACGAGCCTTGAGCACCCAAAGTTCAGAGCTTTCCTTAACCAAGTGGGTTTGCCTTCGATTTCAAGGAGGGAGTTTACTGGGTCGAGGTTGGATGCCAGGTTTGAGGAGGCAAAGGCTGAGTCAGAAGACAGAATTAGGGACGCCATGTTTTTCCAAGTTTCCTCTGATGGTTGGAAGCCTAAAAACTATGGCGTTTTTGGCGAAGACAATTTAGTGAATTTGACTGTGAATCTCCCTTATGGGACTAGTTTGTACCGCAAGGCAGTTTTCATTAGTGGGTCTGTGCCTTCCAAGTATGCGGAGGAGGTTTTGTGGGAGACAGTCACAGGCATTTGTGGGAATGTTGTTCAACAGTGTGTAGGAATAGTAGCAGACAGGTTTAAGGCCAAAGCACTGAGGAGCTTAGAGATTCAGAATCACTGGATGGTCAATCTCTCTTGTCAATTCCAAGGGTTCAATAGTTTGATTAAGGACTTGGGCAAGGAACTGCCATTGTTCAAGACTGTCACTGAGAGATGTCTCAAGCTTGCCAATATCGTTAATAACAAGTCCCAGGTTAGAAATAGCTTTCATAAGTTTCAAATGCAGGAATACGGCTATACCGGGTTGATTCGAGTGCCAATGCCCGAGTATGAAAGCATGAACTTTGCACCGGTTTATACAATGCTTGAGGACATATTAAATTCAGCTCGAGCTCTTCAGTTGGTTCTGCTGGATGATGCTTTTAAGATAGCGTCTATGGAGGACCCGATTACAAGGGAGATTTCCGAGATGATTGGGGAAGTGGGATTTTGGAATGAAGTGGAAGCTGTACATTCATTGGTTAAATTGATCAAGGACATGGCTCAAGAGATAGAGGCAGAGAGGCCACTAGTCGGGCAATGCCTCCCTCTTTGGGATGAACTTAGAGCAAAAGTGAAAGAATGGTGTTCCAAGTTTCACATTGGTGAAGGACCAGTGGAGAAGATTATTGAAAGACGGTTCAAGAAGAATTACCACCCGGCTTGGGCTGCAGCCTATATACTTGATCCCCTTTACTTGATTAGGGACACTAGTGGTAAGTACCTTCCTCCATTCAAATACTTGACAACTGATCAAGAGAAGGATGTGGACAAGCTCATAACCCGGCTTGTATCAAGGGAGGAGGCTCATATTGCTTTGATGGAGCTCATGAAATGGAGAACAGAAGGGCTTGATCCTGTGTATGCACGCGCTGTCCAAATGAAAGAGAGGGACCCAGTTACTGGCAAGATGAGAACTGCTAACCCCCAGAGTAGTAGGCTTGTTTGGGAAACTTACCTTACTGAATTCAAGTCACTGGGAAAAGTTGCAGTTAGGCTCATCTTCCTTCATGCTACCTCTTGTGGATTCAAATGCAATTGGTCTTTGATGAGGTGGGTGTCTGCTCATGGGCATTCAAGGGTTGGTATGGAAAAGGCACAGAAGTTAATATTCATTGCAGCTCATTCCAAGCTTGAGAGGCGAGATTTCTCGAGTGATGAAGATAAGGATGCAGAGCTACTGGCCTTGGCAAACGGTGAGGATGATGTGCTAAATGAGGTTCTTGTTGATACATCCTCAGTGTGACAAATTTTTTTTTTTAATCTCCTTGAAGTAGAAATTTATGATTGTAGGATTTATTGAATTCTTTCCGCTACTATTTTTTACGTTGTACCTGTTTACTTACTCTAGACATTTTGGGGGACAGTAAGGTGGGAGAAGAAATAGAGTCATTGAGAGGGGATTGAATTTTGTATACACCTGCATGATCTCAAGATTTGAGCAACCGTCCCCCTTTCACCTTAGCATGATTTTCAGAGTTTTGGGTTTGCAGAAAAAGAAAATCTTGTTTGTGAAGATAGAGGATGCTGCATAAATAGAATTAGACCAGGAAGAATGTTGTAAAATTTTGTACCTCAAGTACTAAATAATATTTTTATAAAGGGGAAGGTTTTTTTATATCTCCTTAGTTTTCAAAGTCAAATCTCTTGCTCTCACCTTTTGTCTTGTTGAGTTTTATCATGGTCTCATGAAGCTTTTTATCTTTTGGCTAAGAAATGAAGCTAATAATTTGGTAATCTTGAGACTGATACTAAAATGTTGTCGTCGGTAATGCTGGAATACGTAGATCTGACTTTATTGCTTGTATCGTGTATATGATATTTTTTAGCTGAATTTTCATCGCTCATCAGTCTGTACTTGCCTTATTAGCCTCAATTAAACATCAAACAAGGTGTTACTGTTTCTGAAGTGATTTGTTGGCAAATGACTCTGTCTAGAAATTTCTACCGTTCTCTTTCACTTCAATCCAAGATGACGGGGCCGAACCGAATTTCTGAAGTTGATTCAACTTTAGGAAGTTAACCCTGTTGCTTGTTTCCACTTTGTGCTCATACGTAGGGGAACCATCAGAGGGAGCCATTTTCAGTCTATTTTCATGGTATCTGGTTCTTTGCGTTCTCCTAAGTTTCTTTCCGTAACCAGTGCTATTCTCTTCATGATAAATATATATATATATATATATATACATATATATATATATATATACATATATATATATATATATATATCTCGATTGACCTGTTTAGACATGTTTTACTTGATTCAATCAAGCTGCCTTTAAGGTCCACTTGTCTGAACCTTGCTTGAAATCCTTTTCGGTTTTCACAAGATTCTTAATTTATGCTTATTTCACCTACTCGTCGTTTCAAGACTTGTTCCAGTTTATTAGAAACTGGTTGTTCAACTTGATGACTTTCTTTTATACGTTGAATAAAACTTATTGTGTTACGCTGAAGAGGCTGAAGAAGAATTATTTTGAATTTTTCTTTTTGATGACAGAAGCATTCGACAAAAATATCGTCGCGTTGAAGAGACCACCTTAAGATGGTTGGTTGATGGAATAAGTTGTTGGACCATGATTAAAGGAGAGTTTGCTAAAAAGGATCCAAAGAAGGATTTGACTTGAGAATTTTGGCGAAGACGGTATCGTTTTGCATGGGCAGAGCTTACTCGCACTGGTCGGATGGATGGAAAACCAGATTTTGCAGGACCTAAAGAGTACGAGCTTTTTAGCTGGAGAAGCACTTGAAACTGTTTTTATCTCATCCACATCTCCTGGTTTTTGTGTCTAAGAAAGGGTGTATCCCCACCATGAAAGAAGTGGAAGTCTTTTTCGAAGCTTTGGTTTGGTGGTTATAGAGAGACTCTTCAGGGGCTATCCATCAAATCAGCTTTTGCTTACTTCTTTTTTAAACATTCCAAAGTTCGGGATATCCGTGCAGAACCATTAGGTGAAGCTCCCCATGATTTCTGAGAAAAGGTCTTGAAAGTATTCTGAGATTAGGAACTGTCAACACGAAGCTGCCAAGAAGATGACTGTGGGCGATTACAAAACGAATTTGAGCAGATTTTTTTCTGGTCTAAGATTTTTTTCTGCTGAGAACGCTACCTTTTCAACAGGCTTTACTGGTGCAAATGGTGAAGTTATCTGCAGTTCAGCTTTCTATAGGTTCTTACTGTCATCGAAAAATTGTTCATGTAAAATGAATGTTCCAAAAATGTAAGTGGAACTGTTTTGTTCATCTTTTCAGCCTATCCTAATTGTGATTATTCTCTTTAGAGATGGAATATAATCTTTCCATTCTTTTTCTTCCAACATAAGTCACTGTATATCCCAATTATTATAGGTTCATGTGCAGACCAAAAGGAAAGATCAATGTATGGATAAAATTATAATATTCATCCACTTTCTTCTCTCTCTCTCTGTTCTTCCAATTTCTTTTTTCATTTCATTACGCATAGCCAAATGCCCTTTAAGATGCTAAGGCTATACACTCTTCTACTATAATTTACGTTTTGTTATGATTACAACTATCACCATTTGAGAACCATGGAGTCAAATTTCTCTTTTCCCAATAATGTTGTGTACCAATTTACAAAGGTGAAACCGGTTGACTGAAAAAAAGAGTTGAGGAAGAGAGAGAAACTCAAATGTATACAGACCAAGTGTTGGTGAAAATGGTTAGTCAGTAGACTTTGAATTCCAAATAAAGCAGTTTCTCAATCATGGAGAGCTGAAGAAAAGTTCACCTAGTGAACTTTTTTCTATAGGAACTAGCAGAATTTTCAAGAAACCATCTGTCCATTGTCATTTACATCCTCATTATACAAAGACCCTTTAAAATTTAAACCATTTTGAATTTTGAAACCTTTTTTCTTTTTTCTCTCCCCCTCTTGATGGATTTCCAATTCATCCACCTACCTCTACCACAGTAAGTAAATAGGTGAAAAATCAAGTGGGTATCTTTCACTTTCTTGGTCAGTCAAGGGTAGTAGAGATATATATGTACAAGGAATTAAGTAAGGTACTATATATTACCACCTTGGTTATTTCCATGACTCAATTTTTTAGTGGAAAGACATAAATTTTTGTCGGCAAGGCTTTTCCAAATTCTGACTGTTCACTTAATAAGCTCTCTTTCTCTCTCTGGGTTCGGCTTTTTACCAGCATATTATGCTTCCTTCCACTCATCTTTTGTGTTAAAAGCTAAAGTATAATGATTAGTGTAGATCACAGTACTCTATCTTTATACAAGAATCTTCTCTCTTCCAATGCTCCTCATTATAATCCTTTTCCTTTGTCCCATCTCTCTCTCCTTCCCTCCCTGTGTTTCACTTAAAATTTTGGTTTAGATTAAGCATAATCACTGTGAGGATGATTAATTACCATAATCAAAATGATGCTAACAGATAGTAATATTAATTAATTTGACTTTTTGGTAACACAACCCTATGCAAATTTGAAAGAAGAGAGAGATAAAAAAGAAGAAAGGAATAGAACTTATACCATTTTAAAGGTGAAAGCAATACTGTTTATACTTAATCTACTTTTACAAAATTTATGTTGTAGTGTCTTTTAACGGTTAGATTTGCATAGTATCTGATTATAAATGATATGATATTAGGAACATGCCGTATTTACATGTGTTCCTTGCCTTAGAAATATCTATAGTTTTATTACCACTCTCTTATTAGAATATTAACAAGATGTGGTCTTGAGTTCAAACTAATGAATTCTTTTAAGGGAACTAGCTCCCTTAAGACATCACTATTAAGAAAAAGTAAAAATAAAATAAACCCGTTACCCTTTTGCAATAAACAAAAATAATGTAGCAAAAAAAGATTAAGCAAGAAGCTTGACTTGACTTGGCTTGGCTTGACTTAATGAGAGATTACATCAAACTGATTTGAAATTGTAAATATTTTAAAGGAAGTTACTATATAACAAGGAATCCAAGAACAAGGTACATGGTATGGTATAGAATATCGAAATGTGTGCTTACTATTGAGTATTGAGCTCCTCTAAGGTCTAACAAGATGGAGCTCAATAAGTAGATAAAAAAAAAACGTAGATAAATTTATTTTTTTAAAAAAGTAAGTAGATAAATTTTTCCTTTGTGAGACCATTGGGGTTATTGGACCACCAATTTTTACCAAAGGGAGTCAGCTCATTGGGAGAGGCTCTTCATTCAGAAAAGAAACAAATATAGAAACATATACCTTCCTTTTTGAAAAGAAAGATACGATCTACTTTACTTTTACTATTCTTTCACATGGTAGAACTATATAAAGCAATTTTTTTTTTTTTTAACTAGTGAATTAGCATTTGCTTGGAAATGCTGCCAAAAAGCCTCCCTTCTTTTGTGGTGTTTACACCAACCCAAACTTGTTTTCTGTTCATATGACCATATTTGTCATTATTGAAAATTATGTACGTGGTCCTAGTAGCTTATGTAAGTATATCGATCATTCATATGTACAAAGGTTTTTGCATTAATTATTGCTCTTCTAAGTTGACATGAAACTATATATACACTTCCATTCCATCTACATGTTTCTCCAATTTATATCCATTTTTAATTAAATTTTCAGATTGAGAAACTCTGTAGTCTTATTATTTTCACTTAAAACTCTAGAGCTTTTTTTTTTCCCCCCCCCTTTTATGTTAGAGGAAATAGATAAATAAGACCATTATCTTGTCATTATCTGAAAACGGCAGTAGTAATGATCCTTTTTTTTTTTCGTAATCATTGTAAACTATTTATTGCCATAAAATTTCGAGTGAAAGAGTCGGAATGGTACTATGTCAACCTCACTAACTACTTTAGGTTGCATAAGTTTGTTTAAAGCAGAATTCGAACAAGAAATAATAGGGGAAGGTTAAGAGCGGTAAGGACAAAATGTAGCAGCCGAGAAACAAACACACATTATATTTACTTAAATATTAGTTCAAATTCTCATTAAGAATGTAATCATTTCAAGGATTTCATAAAGACTTCGAGGAAAATATCCATGCCCATTCACCTCCAAATAAATTGGTGTTTTCCAATTAGACATAGAGTCAAAAAAACACTAGAGGACCAAGGGTTTGGAGATCTAATGATCTATAGTATATATAGTATCATTGAAACAATACTTAAAAATACAAAACACCATAGATACTAAGCACCCATTACTATCATTACAAGCAATATCTGTGTACGTGTATATATACATATACACACACTTCTCAAAGTAGAGCCTCGCCTACAGTATTGTAACAGTGACTACCTAAACTTATGCTATATAAGTGTGATATCAAACATATATAATGGTCAATAAAGGTAGAGACACGTCACAAATGAGCCTGAGAAGGAAAAAATATCCGATGTGTTTCCCAAAGATACTTATTTCAATAAAGCTATGCTACGCGTACATGTAACACAATACATTAATAGAGTGCAATGTCTACATGCAATTTGAACAATGACAAAGAGCACATGTGACGTCTTACACTTTGATCTATTAGTGTTTGACACTAAATATCACACATCGATCTCCTCCTCTAGCATTTTACGTTTTAATATTAATACGCTAAATCCTCTGCGAAGGATCATATTATATCTCAAACTCGATGAAATTAAATAAAATTGAAACTAGGTTTTGTACTATCAAAAGAAAACTTTTTCTCCTTTTTTTTTTTTTTTTCTTCGGTTCGAAAATACTAATATCAAATGTGTTTGATGTATATCGTCGTCCATAGAGATAGATAGACAGTGAGAGTGAAAAATGGATAAATGCATCTAACCTAAGCACTCTTTTTTTTTTTTTAATAATTTAAAGAAAAAAAAAAACACTCACCTTATTGGGAAAATTTGAAATTCTTGTACGTATACCAATGACGGGAAAGGTCCGGATGCGGGTGTGGGGCCCTTTGAAATAGGAGCTACACGTATGTGGGACCCGCTGGCTCGCTTTTTCCTTCGGAAATGGAGCGTTCCTATTGGCTAGAACAGTGGACCCAACCGTACGTCGGTAGAAGTATTAAACACCATGTAATGATTTAGACACGTTTCTTATTTTCGTAGCGGGGCGGGTTAGTTTCGAAGAGTTGTTTAATATAAGAGTTTTTTTTATGCAACGCTCTGACCAACTCTGATGAATGGTACACGTGTACGGCTAAGATAGGGCAGTGTGCGAGTGATCAAAATCTTTAGGGTGGGTGTCGGCATTGTAAAAGAATCCCGTTCCGTACAGGACGAAGACAACCTTGGGATATAGCAATTGATGTGGTGGCAATATCAGACAAAGCACATAAGTGAATGGTGGGGCCCACTTTAGACAGAGTGAGAGGGCTCTAAATATTCTAGTCACGTGGTCCAATCGGTGGTCAGTAGTTGGATTTATTTATTTGTTTATTACGTGATTGGATCTAATTGGTCCCGTCAATGTCCGTACACCCATGACGCTAACTTTCTTGCTTGATGATGTCACTTCAACTTCAATTTTTATTTTAATTTGGTCTTTTTAAGAAAAATTAAAATAGAATTCCCGACCTTTAGGCTGAAAGCGAATGTAACGTAATATTATTTATAAGAAGGAAAAAAAAAAAAAAAAAAACCTTAGATTCACGATCACAAGACAAGGTGTAAAATTATTTCCCCTATCTAGTCCTTGAAAACAAGATCTAATTTGTTATTTATGCTTTAGCAAAAAATTGTGCGGATGCCTCCTTTCAATCCTTCTTCGGACTTAAAAATCCCTCCAATTTAATCTATTTTTTTTCTTTTGTTATTTTTAAGAATGGTTTTAGCATCTCACAAACTATCATCCATGCTATCATTTTGACAATATAACGGAGAAGAGTAATACATAATTACATCTATATAATGTTATCATATTCTCTTAGTACACAATACAACAAAATATGTTATTCTATTACTGAATGACTATAATAAGAGATTAGGTCTAATATAAGCCCCACCTAAAGTATTGTCATTCAATAATAAGTTGACACTTTTAAGTAGTGATGGACACGATACAATGCTTTATAGTATTATTTTATATTTATATAATGAGTAATATTATGAACACTAATACTTTATACCAAAAACTTACACCACACACGAGATGTCATTCATTTTAACTATTTTTTTTAAAGTGGGGTCAATTTATTTAAAATTATATAACTAAAAATAATGCCACATCGTTAGAGTAAGTTTTTTGTACGAGATTTTGGTGTCCTTATCTTTACTCTAATATGGTGTTTAGTTCATGTAATAGAATTAGAATAGTAATAAGAATCGTAATAGAATGAAATTAGAAATGAAATAGAAATAATAATTAATTGTTTAGTAAAAATTTGAAATAGTCTTTGAATGAAATAGAAAAAAATATTCTGATGACGAAAATATCCTTACTTTTAAATATTTTGAAAGGACAAAATAGAAAAAACTAGATATTAAAATTTTTGCTAATGATAGAATTGTTATTTCTTTGACAGTGGAGTGAAATAACAATTACATTATTTAATATAATTGTGATTCTATTAGAATCACAATTCTTTTGCTAAAAATACAACCAAACAAAATAATGTACTTTCTTTTAGAATCACACTTTCATTCTAGGATCATTTTAGGGATGTTTATAGTCAGTTTAGACGATCTAAATCGCCAATCTAAAAATTAATCCAAATATACGGTTTGTCTGGTTCACTAATCCATGCGGTTTGAATTGGTTGATTCAAATCGACTAGACTATATCTATATTTTTGCTATCAGTTTGGACAATTTCCGCAGTTTGAAAACTTACAAAATTTGAATTAATACAATATTTATTGAGCTCATCTTATAATCATACTCCATCTAAAATATAAAGTCCAAACATAAAACTAATAATAATATAGTTAAAAGCTACAACCAAATCAAAAGTCCTATTAAACTTAAAATTTAGTTACAACTTACAATCTAATCGAAATTGAATAGTAAACCTAAAGTCTTTAATATTAAGCACATTACAATAACAAAGGCTTAAAGTCTAAAATATCATAAGAGTTTTAAGTAACATAGTCTTAAACGAGCAAAGAATAGCCACTACTTAATTAAAATGAATGAGCTTAAATTTTAAACTATTAGTATACATATATTTTTTAAAAAAATATATATACAAACTTACTATGCTATTCGGTTTGAATCCGACTGAATTTGTCCAAAACCAAAGACTGAACTAGCCAAGTTGATTTTTAAATTTTATAACCTGTAACTGATCATTTAAGAAAAGAAATTGTGGTAGACTAGATTAGACGGATTCTACAATTTAGTGATTATTTGAACACCCTAATTCATTCCTTTAACTAAACATGCACCCTAGTAGTCAATCTTTCGGACATCAAGGTGGGGCCTTCTTGTGCATGCCTCTTATACAGCCGTCCTCTTTTATATCCATGGCATAAGTTAAGTTAAAAATGCCAACTAAAGAGACCAGCCCATTTCATTATAACAAGAACATTCAACAATTCATTTAAAAAAAAAAAAAACATTCAACAATAATGATTAGCAAAGTTGAGGATAAAAAAGGAAGGTTATACGCTCTTAGTTTTTTTTTTTTTTTTTTAATAATGCTTTTTTAAAAAGTAGATATTTAACAAACAAAAACAGTGAGGGAATAAATAAATAGTAATGCTGCATTATAACACAAGTGCTCAAAACCATAATCTCAAGACAAACTTATAACGGGTAGGACACTAATGTTTTTTCAAATTGAATTTTCTCCTACAATTAAATCCCCCCTCCCGCCTTTTTTTTTCCTCCGCAAATATGCGTTTATTCCAATTTTATTTCTGTAAAGAGAAGTTATGGTAGGTGTCATTTTTTTTACACTTTGTTTCAATAAAATGCATGCTTTTATTTATTTATTTTTTTAGCTATTTGTTCGAGTATATGCATTTTTATATTTGGTATGTATATTTATATATCAATTTTAATTGTATATTATTTTTTTTACCAGATACATCATATTTTACACTTTTAATATCTTGATATATCAATCATTTTGTTGTAATATTTGAAAATGAATATTTATTTAGAATGAGGCTCTGTATTTCAGTCAATATAAATTCATCTATAGTTCCTCATATGTGCAGTTTACCTACTATATTTTGGTTGATTTTTCTTTTTTTTTTTGGGTCCCTCGTAACCTTAGCCTCTATTGGATTTCTTCTATTCCTCTCATTTTATTCTTTGTAGTTTTGTCATTTATGTTTACTAATATTTAAAAATTAAAGATGTTTGTGCCCAAGATTTATTAGCTCAGTATATAACAAATATCAATTGATAAATGTAAATATATATATATGGACACTAATTCAGTAGGTTTTTTTTTTAACCCATACATAAGTATTATTTTAACCAATAAAATTTTATCATGCATATTTTTTTATAGTAAAAAATAAGAGAGAAATAACATTGAAGATGTATGTCTTTTCATGTATTTCATTATAATCGTTGGATCGCCGTTAAATGATGATCCAACGACTAAAAAAAATATCTACACATAGGTAAAAAAAAAATACCTATGGAATTGGCAACCTATATATACATATATATATATATATATGTTTATCATTTAAATGCCATAGAATTTATTATAGTTAAGTGACTGGGAAAAATATATTTCGTATGATGATTGCCACTTGTTTTGTCAGTTTAATTTTTTTCTTTTGTTTTATTGAGATATTAACAAATATCTTTGTTGTTCATATTTGTATTTTATTTCAAAGTTGAGGAGCGCTTGATGCACTTTCTTGTATACTTTCTCAATTTTACTATTTGATATGTGGATTCTACTATGATTTATTGTATTATTAAAATATTAAACTAGATAGTAGAAGTCACGTGTCAAACAATAAAAATGGAAAGTATAAAAAAAGTAAGAAATAAAGTGTACTTATCACTCCCCTTTAATATATTGTTTTTTTGTTAAAGCATATATAATATAATTGTATAGAATTATTAAATCTTATATAATTATAAATCAGTCTTTTTAAAAATTAAATATAAAAAGGTTATGGAGATATATTTTAAAAGAAAATTTGACTCGACCAGCTTACACCCTTAACATTTAATATGTTTGTCTAATCATAGTCATTGGATAACGTGAGTCATTATTTACATGTTTTTTCTTTGTTTTTGTTAATATAAGATTCATTAAAAATGCCCAAAGGCAGAGCAAGGGCAGGGCTACCAAAATAGAGAGGGAGAACATTAATTCCCTAAAATAGAGTTAGGAAGAATAAAATCATTACAAGCAAAGTCAGGTATAGAATTGACATCCAAAACACCAAGCACATTATGTCTGTTGGCCCATTTAGCAAGATTATGAGCCAAATAATTCATTAAGCGCATGGTATAGAAGAATTCAACCACTCCAATGCATCTAGCCATCAACAATATTTCCTCCACAATTGAGCATATGTTCCAAGCTGGTTGTAAGGATACTTAGAGAGTTGAAATGAGTTCCTGACAGTCAAACTCTAGTACAGTAGGTTGTAGCTTTCTTAGTATGACTTGAGACAACTCTTCTTCAAGGCCACGGCTTCCACTATGCTATGTTCAGTCACATTAATCTGAGTCGTCGTAGAAAATAGAATTGCTCTTTAACTATCTCTTCCCACAGTTGAGCAGACAAAATGATCCCTTATTACTACAACATCAGAGTTAATTTTGTGCCACTTAGGAAGAAGGGGGGTCCATACTGATAGATGCCAGATACCTCTCTCAGGTTGCACTTCCAATGCAACAGCCTACACTTTAAAAGCCCAATGCACATCTCTGATTAACTCTCGAAGTGGTTTAGGTACACCTCCATGCACAATCTAATTTCTCTCATGCCACATGACATCTATACATACTGAAGTTAAAATTATAAATGAAGAGAAGTACACTTTCTCCTTTGGTACTATTGCTCCTTTAAAAACTTTGTCGAACTAGTCCTCCGTCCCTTGAAAATGGAAGTTATCTCATCTTATGCCCCAACTAGAGGTGAACCACAAGATTTTAGCTATTGGACAGTCCCAAAATAAATGGATGGTGGTCTTCTCTAGCAAACCACATAACGAACATTTCGCTTCCTCAAGCTAGAGGATAGAAGCTAATCAAACTCTTGTAGGAAGAACGTCATTGAGGATTCTTCACCATAGAAGATGATGCATAAGATGCAACCGAGACTTCCAAAGACACTTCCAAAGATCGTGCTTACATGTAAACGAAGGTAACGATGCTATAGATATACCTATATGGGACATGTGTGTAGTTTTTTTCTTTTTAATAAAAAAATAAAAGTGACAAACTTTTGAATCTTAAACCTCAACTAATCAAATTAAACTTACAACCGCACAACACACCAATTAAAATTGGGTTCCTAATAAAACTTTTATGAAGAGGATAAATCCTACACGTCTATTATTGCATCGTTGATAATATACATGTATTGTAATTATAATGAAATTTATACTCAAGTACTCGCTTTTGTGTATTATATTTCACAAAATACTAATTTTTAAGTTTTATGTTAGCAATATTTGTTCTTTGAATATATATTTCATGATAAAATATCTATAATATATATTTACAATATATATTTTTATATATAGTTTACATTTGCAATATAAGTTTGTACATATGGTTTATATTTTGAAATATATATCATGACATGTATTTTATATATAAAATATTTATAGGATAATTTTTTCAAAGAATGTATAAAAATAGATATTAATGAAATAAAAATAAAAACGAGAATTTATGAGAATATGCTTGAAAAAACGGATATATATATACTATTTATCTATTTCCCGCTTTCTAAAGTAATTTTTATAAATAAAAAAAAATACACGTGGAAACGAGGTGCAGTAATGTCTCACGTGCGCACTCAGGATGCCTCACGTGCAAAATTCTGTCGAAGGAACAGCGGGGATATGATGCGACAACAGTCATAGCACACTGTGAGAATGAGTGGTTATAAAGCGCCCTTTTGATTGACTTTTCTTTCGTTTTCAATTGACAAAATTTGTATGGAAATTTTTTTTAAAAAATATATAATGAATAAAAGAATTCCATTTCTCCCAATTTTTCATTTATTTTCCCCAAAATTGTCAGGGCACTCTCATATGTTATTTGATTATTTGGCTTTAGTTAAAACTTAGCTTTCATAAACAACGAACGGAATCATTGCCGCCACGCTTTCCACTTATTTCAAGTAAATCATTATTGTTAATATTATTATTACTATTTTTTATATGTTCTTTTATCATGGCCCATAGTCAGATTATTATACGGCTTAATTTAAATCAGTTAGACAACATTGGTAGTATAGGTCAGAATAACGGTCCACAAGTATTATCAGAGTTAACCCTCTTTTTTTTTTTTTGAGAAAAAATAGAGAAATTTTTTTTGGGACTAAATGGACGAGTGTGGGGCTTATGATTAGATTAATGGGTTATGTTGAAACATGTGGGCTTGTTTATGGTGGAACTGTGGGGCAAATCTCCAATTAACATAATCTGATTGAATACCCTTATTTTATCTTTTTGCTTTTCAACTTTTTAAGCGGTCAATTATTCTTTGATTTGATGTATATTGTATAATTGTTTTCTTTACTAGTATCATTGAGTATCATTGTTGGCACAAGTGCTTAATTACATATACACGAGTAATTCTTAATTTGACAAATAGGCTGCTCTTAATTATTTTTTCCAACACTGGTTAGGAAAATCAACAACCCATATAATTAACTACCCTTTATCTTTTTCTTTGTTTTTTTTTTAAAAAAAAAACTCAACTTAATTATGCTGTAAGTATAGTATTAATAGTGATGAATGTACTATTAACATCTCAATCATTATCTCTATGAACTTGGATACCTCCTGTTCCCGGATACTGAAAAAAAAAGTAGAATAGCTTTAGTAATTGACTAATTGTGTTGAATTAAGTACATTAAAGGGGAAAAAAAGTGTAGTAGATGACTGATGAGTACTGTATAGAATCTCAAAATGAGATTTGGTGGGTGTATGCATACCCCAGTTCATTGGATTGCTTAGCATAAAAGAAATCTGGTTCGGTAGAACAAAGTTTTTTATAGGGTTCACATGATATAATTAGCTGATCAACTTTGTCATTTTATATATTTTGTCACGTTGCTCCATTTAGAAGGAAAATATATAAGTGAATAATCTTAATCAAATATGAGAAAATATCATTGAGTTGTATATAAATTATAAAGTGCTACTTGTAACAAACACATGTGGGATTTTGTTTAGGGAAAGTTGTTATCTTTCTATACAGTGGTCAACCAACAACGACCATATTGGACTTCGAATAAATTAGAAAGAGAAACATCATTGTTAATGAATATGAAAAAATAATATCAATGTATGCTCAAGAAAAGGATTTACAAATTCTTTGGAGCCATTGACTCTTTTGAATTATTACTATATAGTACTACATATCACTTGCATTGAGCCAAAGAAAACAAGTTATACAACAGTTAAAATTATGAGCATGGCAACGGAGTCTTATGATGCTAGGCAAAAGTATAACACAAGCGAAAATGCGAATTCATGAACTTATTAAGTGGGGTGGCAGGTGCTTGCGTCTTTTAACTATAAGATCCCATCGTCCAGTCATTCTATTTGGGTGATCGAACATTTATTAATTTAAACTTTGAGTATTTGTTGATTTAAAATGCCTACAAATTAACAAAGTTAACATCTATATATCCTCTAATAATTATAGTAATATTGCTGTAGTTTGGATAAAATGCATGCGTTGATTGAGGCACCAAAGTGGGTTTCTGATTAGTGTGATTTTCAGAATTGGATCAGAGCGACAAATATTGAAAGTGGGTATGGGACAAAGCCTAGAGTCATGGCCATTATAATGGGTTTTGAGGAACTATAGGGGAAAAAAGAGAGGAAAAAGTTTGGGACTTTTGGTCAGCATCGTATCAGATTGGATTGTGTTAATTATGGTAATGGATTCATGTGGCTTGAAATTGAAGAAGAAAAAGTTCTCCATATCATAGAAAACGTAAGTCCACAATCTTCATTAGGAAAAAAAAAAAAAAAAGAGGAAAAAATCCTCGATCAATAGTCTACTTTTGAAGCTAGGATAGACCAAGGACCATCTATTTTTTCACATGAGATTTCAAGCATCAAGCATTTTTCTTTTATTAAGCAGTTTTGGTGTGTATTTTGATTCACTGTGTGTCTTTAAGTGGTGCTAAAATTCGGTGTAGGCGTAGTTCATACAAACTTAAATAAGATTATAGTTGGACTTTTCACCTGTCGACGATGATGGTACTATTAAACGAAGAACTAAAATGAATAGTAATAATATTACATCTTTTTGGGAACTTGTAAAACATGGAGCGAATAAATAAAATAAAGAGAAATAACAAAAAAATAAATAAAATTTTAAGTAATTATGATCGGTTACATTTTGTACTAGATATAAAACATTATTTATAGTGACCTTGTAGTCTCAAAATATTAGAGTCGGTGGCAACATAACATATAACATATTTCTTGAAAAAATAGAAAGAAATCTTACCTACCAAAAAAAATGTCAACCTCTCTCTATAGTCTGTGCTGTCTTTTGTGTATTGTGGTAGTAAGACTGTGCATGTTACGTGGTCGAAAACTTGCCTTCTGCTGAGTAGTTTATCGGCAGACTCAGCCAATATTAGTGCTTGGGAGGTCTTGAATCGTACACAGTATTTGTCCGAGATTGTCCTCTGGTTACTGGTTCTGAGGCTTTCCCTTGGTCTCCTAACATCTGACCAAGTTAGCGGCAGTCCAAGGGGTGCTTGGCCAATGGTTAGGTCTGTGATTGTGCTTGAGCTATGACATGTCGTTTTGGACCTTCTGTCAAGTCCATGTGTCGTTTTTTAAGTAGTTGAAGAAAATTATACCCAACAAGCTTTAAACCATGCATATAAATCCACCTCTGACTATCTTAATCTGTGAAATCGAAGTCTTTGATATATATATATATATAAAAGATTATCTGTTAGATTATCCGTTAGATTATTATTTAATGATGATTTTTTAATTATTATAAAATATTAAAAAAAACGTATATTATTAATATTATTATTTTTTATTTTTAATAAAAAAAATAGGTAAAAAAAAAATGCATTAGTCAATGATATATATATATATATATATATAAAATCAGTCAGCTTAGACCATTCTTAATTACAGTTGGAGTGGAGTTTGACTATGTAGCATATTTTCTTGTAGACAAAAGCAGTCACATATTAAATAAAAAGAAAAAAAAATTCCTATTAGTCCGACATAAAGCTCGTCTATAATACCGGTCACACTATTATAATATGTTTTATCATCTTTTAAGAAGTTATATTAATTGGATTTCGGCCGAGAGGTAACTTCAAAGATGAATGACTTTGTTAAAAAGTTCTCTCCAGTCCATATGTTTTCTACTATTAAGTTCGAGGATAATGGTGAAAAATATTAGATAGGTAATCATAGTTTAATTTCCAGTAAACTCCATTCTTGAAATTAAGCCGACTTTATTGCCGTTAAAGTGGTAGTTATATGTGCCACGTGTCCTCCTCTTGTTTGTCCAAATTCCTAGTGGCTTCCACATGTTTCTTTTGGATAAAATCATTTTTATACATTATATTTAGACATTTTGTTTAATTCTTAGTTTTTATTTTGATTATTATTAATATTAATCCTTAAATTTGAAATATATTATAAATTTATACTCTTACACTGATTTCGAACAATTAATTTAACAATATATCATTTTAAAAAATTAAAAATAAATTATATAAAAATTGATCCGATAATAAGTTTATTAAATTATCATGGTAAATTAATTGGTCTAAATTAATATCAGAATATAAATTTATAGCATATTTTAAATGTAAAAATCTATATTGATAATAATTAAAACAAAATATACAAATTGAATAAAGTACGAAAATACAAGATATAAAAATTATATTATACTTTCTTAGTAGGAAAAATTAAATGTCATACTACTTGTAGGGTCACATGAAGACGGTGGTGGAGTTTAAAGAAGTGATAAAGCCAGATGGAGTTTGAACAATTCTTTAATCGATCAAAACTCAAGTCTTGAGCTAAAATGACAATTCATGAAGAGCAAAATTATTTGACTTGTGACCCAACATGTTGCAATTTTGCCGGCATGACCCAAAATTTGAGTATAGTCAGATATATAATGGGAAAAAACAAAACCCGTCGACCAGCTTGCTATAGAGTGTGGACTGTGGACTCGATTTGCAGTTTGAAAGTACAAAGAACAAGCAATGAGATCCAAAATACTGCACAAAACAACTGACTTATTTTCCCAATGGGCCTCAAATTTCTTTTTGAATTGGGGGTGAATCCTCTAGGTTTATTTACCATTTTTCAAAATAGTTAGAAAGACTGCTTTTGTTTAGTCTTCTAGTTTATTTACATGCATATCACATGTATAACAGCAAACATATTAGGTGTATTAATTAGGTAAATCAAACATCAACCGATATAATTACCATAAACCAAAAGATAAAAATCTAGACACTTTTTAAATTGAGGGTCCAAAACGGACACACACTCTAATTTCTGAAAAAAAGAAAAAAGAAAAAAAAAAAAAAAGAAGAAGCAAATGATAATGAATAGGTGTACCTAAACAAAGCAAATAAAACATCTTCATGGAGAGTCACCAAACATTAGGCCGGATGGTAAGTTATTTTGACTCCTATGCTACCTTTTATCCTTATAATCCCACGAGGAGTATTAGCATAATTATCTTTCACCTCCTATGCTACCTTTTATCCTTATAATCCCACGAGGAGTATTAGCATAATTATCTTTCACGTTCTCTATTTCATTATTGAACGTATAAATTCTACTAAAAAATCTTATATTTTAATATAATAAAAAATTATTTTTGAAATCCATGTATTTTATTAAAATATCTCTAATCTATTAAAGAAAATTAAAAATTTGCATGTAAGTGCCAAGCTATCCATTGTTTTTTTTTTTCTCTTATAAAAACTACTTTTTCAAAATAACTTTCTTAGAACTATCGCATTATTACTCATTATTAAATACCACACTATTATCTGCCAAAAATACTATGACAATCTTAAATTAGGACAAATAGCAAAATGATTGAATTTTAGACCAATTTAAGTAAATGTTTGTTTTTCAAAAGTTATAACAAAATGCTTAGTATATAAAGTAAAATATTAAATATCAAGCATAAAAATTTATACACTCAATGCATTAACTAAAATTGGTAGATATACTGTATATATATTTGGACATTTAACTATTAAGTTTTAAAAGTGGACATCTATTTAATCAAATTTAAAATATTGATCATCTACTTATATTTCTCAAACAATTATTTTGAAAAGTTGTTTTAGAAAGTGACATTTAGCTATAACTTTTAAAATATAGACATCTACTTAAATTAATTTTAAAAATTGATCATTCACTTAATTTTCTCCCAATTGTTAGTTGCACACTACCTTTTTTTCATTATTAATTAAATTTACCACGATATCACCTTTTCAAAATGAATTTTTAACTATTGACGAATTCTTTATGACTTTGATGAATTCTTAAACGATTTTTGACATCGACAACGATCTTAATGGATTCTTGATGAATATTTTATGAATTCTTAACGGGTTCTTGATGAATTATTGACAGATTCTTGATAATATTGATAGATTATTGACGTCGATGGTGATCTTAATAAATTCTTGACGTATTTTTTATGAATTATTGACTAATTCCTTTCCAAAAGTGGTAGAATCTAATGGTAGTGGTAAATTTAGTTAAACATTCGAAAAATATGGTAATTGCCTACTTAATCGTAATTTTCTCTTCAATGTGATTGGGCCCAAATTACTCCCTAGTCAGGTCCAATTCCGCTCCCTGAGGCCTATTGGGTCTAGAAAAACCCAATTTGGGCCGTGATAGATTTTTGGGCTTAGCCCAAAAAGCCCAGTCCATGTCTGTTGTGACACGTGTCGACCAGACAGAGTGACACGCACATGCTTTCGAAACCACAACTGTAACCGTTAAAACTGTTTCAGTTCCCACCCTTTTTGGTCCTTCCAACTTCCAAAACCCTCTATTTCGGATTTCTCCTTCTCTTAAAACTACGCACCGTGGCACACGTTACCACCCATTACCCTGCGCACGTTAGCAAGCGCATTTCCCTCCTATCTCGTTCCCGGTGCGCCGTTCTGTCACCCATGGCTTCCGTGTCCGTACAATCGGGTCGGGTAAGAGTTCTGAAAGAAGGGTCCAGACAGCCCGATGGGGAAGAGGTGGGTCCCGTCGTTTACTGGATGTTCAGAGATCAACGGGTGAGAGACAATTGGGCTTTGATCCACGCCGTCGATCAGGCCAACAGGGCCAATGTCCCCGTTGCGGTGGCTTTCAATCTCTTCGATCAGTTTTTGGGCGCCAAAGCTCGACATTTAGGGTTTATGCTTAGGGGTTTGAAACAATTGAATCAGTCTCTCGAAGAGAACCTTCAAATCCCATTCTTCTTGTTCCAGGCAAGTAAAAGATTCAAACTTTAGTATACCCGTTTCGTTTTCCTGAATTGGTTCTCTGTTTGGTTTCGATTTTCCTGAGAAAAGGGTATTTCAATTTTCATGATATATATATATATATAAAAAGGTATATATACATATATATATGTATGTGTACGGATGGTTCTGTCTATAGTGCCTCACCTGCACTGTACTGGTGCCCCATGTAAAAGGTGTGTGCGCCGTTTTTCAATATGTTATACCATGCCCGTTTAGCTTGTTTAACAAAATTCAGGTGGCGTGTACGTGACATTGTAGCCAAGACATATATTGTTTATATTATATCTAGACATTGGGGACTAAATGGAGCTTTGTGCTTAATTTTAGGGAGAAGCAGAAGAAACAATACCGCATTTCTTGAGAGAATGTGGGGCTTCGCTTCTGGTTACAGATTTTTCTCCATTAAGAAAAGTCCGTAAATGTAAAGAGGAAATTTGCAAAAGGGTTTGTGATTCTGTGGCTGTACACGAAGTTGATGCTCATAATGTGGTGCCCACTTGGGTGGCATCTGAGAAACTGGAATATGGAGCTCGGACTATAAGGAACAAGATAAATAAGCTGCTTCCTGAGTACCTTATTGATTTTGCTATATTGAAGCCACCTACAAGAAAATGGGCTCCCCCAAACCAGGTGACTGACTGGGATGCAATCATTGCTGAGGTTTTGAGGTTAGATGTCTCTTTAGTTTGGGCAAGATCAAATGGAACTCTTCTGAAATTGTATTCTTGATGTTGTTGTTGCTGTTTATAACTAGGAAAGGGGCAGAAGTTCCTGAACTTTCATGGTGTGAGCCAGGAGAGAAGGCAGCAATGGAAGTTTTGAAGGGTACTAAAGATGGGTTTTTGACAAAAAGATTGAAAACTTATTCTACAGACAGGAATAATCCTTTGAAGCCTGGAGCGCTATCTGGTCTATCACCCTATTTGCATTTTGGCCAAATATCTGCACAGCGGTGTGCCTTAGAGGCACGTGCAGTTCGAAAAGTATATCCACAGGTTAGTGATGTCAAATTGATAGCATTGATTTTGCAAAGAACTTACTTTGTGATGGTACTCTTTCTTTTCATAAACATAGCTTAATATGCTTTTCCTGCTTCTACTTGCTATTCAAGGCAGTTGATACATTTTTGGAGGAGCTGATCGTGCGGAGAGAACTTGCTGATAACTTCTGCTATTATCAGCCACATTATGATTCGCTACAAGGGGCATGGGAATGGGCTCGCAAGACTTTGATGGACCATGCTTCTGATAAGCGAGAACATCTTTACACGTGAGCAATCTTTGCATTTGTTTTCAGGGATTTTATTTGTGCTGCCGATAGTTATTCGAAGAACGATGGTTTTGAAAGTGTGTCGATACCAATTGATTTTGCAGGAGAGAGCAATTGGAAAAAGCAGAGACAGCTGATCCCGTAAGCTACACTTTTTTTTTTAATGTTTAATTCTATTTCGAATAATTAAAAGTGGTAGCACCTAAATGTCTATTAGCTCCCTTTTCTTGTTTTGATCTGGCTTCACTAATGACATTACGGTGGTAATATAGCATAACTTGTAGATCAGAGTATATTACTTTCAGTTAGCAGTTTTCTATCATGACTTATTTTGAGAACTTATGTTTATTTCTTACCATTCAGCTGTGGAATGCTTCTCAGTTGGAGATGGTCTACTATGGAAAAATGCATGGGTTTATGAGGCAAGTAGACGGCTAATTATATCTAATATTTAATAGTTCATGCGTCATTATTTCTGTGCCATCATGATTTTAGCTGGAGTAGGATTAAAGCAATTATTTGATAGATTTATCTTGACACTGGCTTACATTGCTGTGGAAAGCAAAGCAAAACTTTTAGTATTTTTCCTTATATATATAGATATTTATGTATCTCCACTGATCGTTTAGCTGATATGCATGATATCACTAAAGCACACCCTTTTTTGTATTTAGTTATTATTTTGCTTGTTTTGCCCGAAGGATAATTTTATCTGTTCCAATTTATCCGACAGTATAGCATTTATTTGCAGGATGTATTGGGCAAAGAAGATTCTTGAGTGGACAAGTGGACCTGAAGCAGCCCTCGAGATATCCATCTATTTGAATGACAAGGTAATTTAGCTACCAATTTGCAACGTTTTCGTGGTGTTTGTTAGCTATCCATAGTTTTCAATAACTGAATCTTTTTCATGATAGAAGGGCCCAGTTGAGAGAGAGAATATTATGAAAGCTATTAACCATTAGAACTCAGAACATGAAGTCAAGAGAACTCACGACTTCAATATCTATAGTTGTCAATTATAAGAAAGTTAATAGAGAATCAGCTGCGTGTCTATTGTGAAGTTATCTTGAAATCTTAGAGTTTAATGGCTTCATGGTAAAAATCCACATGTTCTCTTTTCCTTCCTATTTTAATACAGACTCTTGCTGGCAGTATTCGATAGATGGAAGGGATCCAAATGGATATGTAGGTTGCATGTGGTCAATCTGTGGCATTCATGACCAGGTTTGTTTTCGTATATTATTGCTTCTTGTTGAATATTATTAGCCTTTATTAGGCAAAGATATCTCCATATTGTTTTAAAGGAGGCTGTTAGTCACGTTGCTTTTTCATTAAGATGTTTGCAATTATTCTTTCTTACATGTGGTTATAGGTTTTAAGGCGGAATTTTTCTTACTGGAATTTTTTTTACTGGCGAGTCAGGGTTGGCGTGAACGGCCAGTTTTTGGGAAAATACGTTATATGAACTTTGCAGGCTGCAAAAGGAAATTTGATGTTGATGGTTACATTGCCTACGTGAAGAGGTTTGTGAGCGAGATGAAGAAAAGAAAAGCAGAGAACCAGCTCTCTGGAAACCCGAAACAACTTCGCACTTAGCATCTTCGCCTTCTAGGTTCTAACTGACTCTACACATTTGACATCTACTAGTTTCAAGATTTAGGGTGTCTTGAAAGATATATATTAAGAAAAGAATTATTAGGAGGCCATTTCTCTGTCTTCTTCCGACAAATATAGCCTCTTAATTTGTCTATCTTTTGGGGGTAGAAATTGCGGAGAAACATGTGTTCATTTGATTGTCTTAGCTATTGTAAGAGACCCATCTTGGTCTCCCATGCCTATGCTAATGTTAATACTACATTACGACACATTTGTTTATTTTACACCAATGTTTAATGCCATTATGAATATGTTAATTTTAAGTTTTCATTATATAATTAATAAGGGAATTTGTATTTGCTTAACTATCGAAAAGTGTATTGATTTAATCAATAAAGAATGTATAAGTAATTAAGCACTGGAAAGTAGATTTTTTATCTTTTAACATTCTCACTATTACAATAAAATTGAAGTGAATTTAATAACAAATTTGGCAAAAAAAGAAAGAACAAGGAACCTTTGAAAATAAATTTGTGCTATGTATTAAATTATAGAATAAACACAATAATTTAACATTGGAGTATAGATAACCTTGATTCCATTTGGTTCACCGACTTGAATAGGTGTACCTAATTGAAAATTGTAAAATATGTCATAATTGGAATGCATGCGAGATATTTGAAGTGAAATAAAGTAAAATGACCTGTAATTAGAATGAGATATATTAGAATAGATCATTCAAAAACACTTCATAAATTTTATTATCTTTTCAAGATACAAAAAACTCATTTTAATAATTGACGTGACTAATAGATCATTTGAACGAAAAGATTGAATTATTAAAATAAACACGTATTTCAAAAGATATTAAGCACTTGTTCCAATAAATTTTTTATTGAATTATTAAAATAAACACTTATTTCAAAAGATCATTTGAATAGAAAAATTGAAAATATTGAATTAAACGCTTGTTCCAATAAATTTTTTATTTAAATGGAATGAATGAAACAAACAAAACCCTATGTTTGTAATTGTGTAATACTACTAATATCTCGCTTTTTTTAATAAGGCTTTTTTTTCCATCCTTTTTTTTGTGCTAAGAAAAAACAATGAAACTATAGGAAAATGTACAAGAAATCATCAATAAAGCAAAATTACGATTTGAAGAACGACACGTACTACCACTAGTGTTAGTGTAAACATAATACCCAAGACCTTAGTACGCTCTTCAGAAGAATGTCCGATTGTAAACAACTAAAGTTGATATAAGAGAGTTCCTATGGCTCATCAGCTTCAGGAAACCCAAGAACTTATTTATTAGTTGATTTGTTTTTAAAAAAAGGTTATGAAAAAAACTAGTGTGAAAAAGAGGTCAGTTTTAAATGGTCTTTTGAATCAGAGTTAATATTATGCACACTTCGTTATCATACATCCACCAACTTTGGCGAATGTTAATATGAATATGATACAGGGCTCAGGAACCTGAGCTAGACTTGAGGCTCATCGAGAAAAATACACCAGTGACACTAGGAGCCAAATCTCAGGAAAAATCTATATCAAGTGTGGAAAAAAATTGATACAATGAACAGATAAATGTTTCTATGACTACGAACTGTGGATTAAAAAACCCAACAAAAATCTCTTTCCAACTTTCCCAAGCACTGTCGACCTTCAAATCTGTAGATCATCCAGAGAGAGTTCATTTGCTGTCAACACCTTCAGTTTCTGCAGATTAATAGAACAAGATTTCATGGCGTCGTTAGTTATATAAAATGGCAGGAGATTCTGTAAATAGTACTGAAGCAAGTTGGAAAAATTACGGTTATAAATTGAGGAGGATCATCAAGGCTTGAGGAGCCCAGAACAACTTCCCTCTTCAGCTTATTCGAAAGCTTGTGGCAAACCCTAAGCTGAAAATGTACAAAAGTTCATCAGACTCAAAAAGACCAATAAAAATAAGTATCATAGTGCTCTGGAGGAATTAAGTGGAAACTCGTTTACCTCTGATCGAGTAGCTCCACCAACAATAAATACGAAAATTCGTTGGCCCATCTTCTTGAAATCACTTGATGCATGTCTTAGTACTGAATCACTGTAGGCAGCAGGCAACAGATATAATTCCATGACTACTAAGAGCAAAGACAAAGTACCCCAAAATAATCGAAGTCAAAAGAACAGAAGAACTCGGTAAAGCATGCATCAGAAGAACAAGAACCACACCTTGAATACCCATCATCAGAGGTCCGAGGCCGAGCCCATGTTGGTGTCCGTCGTGATCTCATTGAATGAGCAGCCACAGGTTGATGTATTGATGCACCATGTGATGTTCCATGGAAAGTTGGGCTAGGGTCATTTAAACATGGATAATCTTCCTTTGACAATTCACGTTTGCTAAGTTTTTCAATAAGCTCCTAAAAAATGACACAAATTTAGAATACGATGCTAGCTGCTTCATTGACTGGAACATGACTGCTGTAAAATTTCTTCTCAAAATTAGATGTACCTCTATTATGGGATAGAAACGTGAAAGTTGCCATGTTTCTTCTTCACCAGTGCGGTCTTTCCTAGCTGCACGCTTCTTCTGAAAATTATTAATTTTCGTTGGATATCAGACCTTTATTGAGCAGAAAAGGTATTCAACTATACAGAGACATAATAATATAACCTTATGCATATCAAACTTCAGAGAGAAAGGACTTATGGAGCTTTTTTTAGTATCTGATGATCCTCCAAGTAGCTTTAAATTATTCACAGCATTCATGTCTTCAGGTGGTAATTTTGCCAACTAAAATTGAAAGAAGATTGCAAAATATTAACGTTAGATAGGATGATCCATTGCATAGGGAAACTGGAAATCAAATGTCGGTGACAATGAAAACAAACCGACCTTCATCAAATTGACTCCCTTCTCACCCTCAAATTTTTCAGGATAAATGGATGCTAGAATCATCAACAAACGCAATTTATTTTCACGAGTAGTGTCCTGCATAAAACCAGTGTATCTATTTCAGAATATATCTTGAAAAGAAGTCTGGAAGAACAATGTATGTTTCGACAACTTATTACTTCATTCGTAGTCAAGTATTTGATAACGTCCTTCATTCCTGCATCTCCGAAAACAAGATCCTGTTCTAGCTGTCCAAGCTCTCTAAGCCCAACGTCCCTGATAAGCCTGTTTATTTTTCCTGCAATCTGAAAAATGAAACAAAACATTTGAAAAACTCAATTTACATCACAGAATAAAAATAAACAAATAAAGCTGTTGTCAGTTATGGTGCATTCAGGGTAAAATCAACGAAAAAGGGTTGGAAAAAGTAAACCAGGCATCAGAATATTAACAGGTATAACAGACAGCAACAGGCTCAAGCCCAAAACAGGTTTTCCAAGAACTCAAAAAAGACATGGTGGCATAGTTTTTTGCAAACCAAACAGCCAAGGCAGAAATAACTTTGGAATGAAACAATGGATTCAAAAATATAATCCATAGGCAATGATGTACCATTAAGACAAGTAATATCTCTTTCATGAATGAAAAACTAACCTCTACATGAAGTGAGAGCTTGTCAATTTGTTCACTATATTGCGGCAATGCTTGAACCATCTTTTGCAAGTCACGTGTAGACAGTTCACCTCCATCTCTACACACCAGGTGATCTTTAATGTGAGAAACATAATAATTAGAGAACTAAATGACCTACAAATTTACTTCAGCTATCAAGTTTAAACAGAAAATAATTACAAGCAGTCCACAGAGCTCAATGAAAAACAAGTCATATGAAGTACAAGAGGCTTAGTGTAATCTTTCTGAAACTACTTGAGCACCCTTACGGGGAAAAAGAAGTCAAGATTAAGTTTAAGCTATTAAACACAACGAGAATCAAGGTACCAAAAAAATGTTCCATCCCAAATTCATAAGACAAACACAGATAGTTAATGGCAATTTTTCACTAAATGTACACTACCTTGAACCATGTTGGATTTGTGCAGCCTTATTCTTTGATACGAAGTTGGTCATTTTCTCATGCAACCGTTCATTAGCCTGGCAGGTCATTAGTGATCAAATGGTGTTTATTCGAAAAATAGTCAAGAAGATAAGTAAAAGCACAGCACATACATCTGCAATATGTGCATGCCGAAGCTCAAGCCAGATGGGATCATGATGCTCTAAAAGAACCTCTTTCTTCTCAGGTGGACCACCAGTTTTGCTGGGAACCTGAACGTATTGTACCTTTAGTACATGTATCCCTAGTGAACTGAATTTAAGATTTAATGATACATTAGGAAGTTTTCAACACCAAAACTCACCTCGTGCACGTACTTATTTCCTTCCATATTTAGTAAATCATGACACATCGCATCATATGTCCATTCATGTATGATAGGAGCAATCTGAAAATTCAAAAAATGTAAATTCATCACAATATAGGGACAAGATATCAGTAATGATAACATATATTTCTAACCAACACATGCACCTAAAAACCTGATCTACAGATCTGTCAAGGATTAGCAACTCGCATGTTTCTGTCTCTGGAAAATTGGGAATTGTTTTCTTGTATTTCGTAAGACAGTCCCAAACTCCAGCAGCAAGCTTCGTAGGAATTAAATCACGAAAAGTCGTCATCGTGGTTGCATCAAGGGACTTGGCAGCTCGGTAGCGCACAGAAGGAAATTCCTAAAAAGTTAAAAAGATAACATGATTCAGATATTATCAATTAATTTTCAGTTAACATTTAAAATCACTAGACCTATACCCTCAAAGAAGCAAAAACTGTAGCAATGCGAGTAGCCATCACATTCAGGCATGTGACGCCTGCACGTGTGTCCTCCTCATCCCCAAACAGTTCCTCTAAGGCCCTCTCGTTGTTGGTAATGAAACCCTGTAAAATAAAAAGGAAATTAGAAAACAAATTAAAACAATAAGACATCAGCATCAATTGGGAAAAGAAACAGCTCCAGCAAAAAAAAAAAAAAAAAAAAAAAAAAAGGAAGAAGAAAATAATGCAATCAGCAATATGTACAAGAACAAATCAGTCCCCTTCCCTTTCCCACATTTGAATGTTTTCTAATTTGTAAAATGATAAAAGATTGCAAGCAACAGTTTTTAAGTGCCATAAAAAGTTATTATGGGAATGCCTGTGATGCCTTGATTTTAATGAATAATCACTTTCAACACATTAAAATTCAGATGCAACGGCATGAGTACAAATGTAGAAAAATCATGATTATTCACACTATGGATAACAATTTCAAACAGGTTGAAGGAACGTAGCACCACATACCTGGCTGTCTATAGCAAAATATTCCAAATTCATCTGCAAATTTCAACTAAATGAGTATACCTACATAATAACTTTAAAAAATAGAAAAGAGGAGAAACTAGCTAGTTTATGAAATTTGTCCAGCAAAATATCCATATTCAGACAACGATATTCCAAATATGAGAGCCATTACCTCTCTCAATGCACCTATGCGGGGTAAAACCGTTGCATCCTTCTTGATATGAGCAACAAATTCTTTTGGAATAGGTGAACTGAAAAATACAAATGCCCTTCACAAATACAAAGTATAAAAGTCAAAACCATTGGAACATTAACATTTTATCATCAGAAGAATACTGAAAGGTCCCAAACAGCTATGACTAGAAAAGAAGCAAATTATCTTCTACGTACTTCCTGTAAAGAGGTGATTTTCCAGACATGTCTGACAAGAACAAGTTGACACTGCATATAAATAGAAGAGGATGTGAGTTAAATAGAAAGAACCTTAACATATGTTGAGTTTAAAAAGCTGATGAAAATGCACTCAGACATCATTTGAAGCAATTTACTAACTTTAAGTAATTTTTTATTTGCATTCTACTAAAACATATAGCACTAGAACATAGGTTAATTTCAGTATTAATAATATAACCCAAACCAACAGCCAAATGAAACATTGAATTCAACCATAGTGTATGAACTTTGAGAGATTCATCCAAGAAATGATGAACTAAAGCCATGGAAAACACACTCCTTTTCAACAATTAGAAAACAACATCAAGTCCCCTTAATAGTGTACAAACAAATAACGAAAAATTAACAAGAAAGTACTTTACTTCTCTTTGGTTGGCTGGATGAAGTAGATTGCATCCATGGAGGGTAATGGTTGCCTTCTCTTGTACATATCTTCAACCACTGGCATATCCAAAAATAAATAAATGAATTGATACGAAGTTATAAAACCAATAAGTCCAATGTTAAAATAAATAAATGTTCCTGCATAGCTTTTTCATGTTACATCACCTAATCATTGTCCACATAGTAATAGTCATATATTATATGAATTACCCAAACTTCATTTTCAGTAGTTGTGAGCCCACACTTCATTTTTAGTAGTTTGTAGTTGCTCACAATGTTTTAAATTAACTTTTCAATATCTAAAATCTAATTGTGAAATACAAAAGTTTCAAGAAAAACTATTGAGGACACAATGCAACATTAAGAATACGAGTCACTATCACACTCTGTATTATTATGAGCCTCAATTAAGAAATTTTCCCAAATATTTCATTGCAAGTTCTATGCTGTGACCACACCTCACCAGAATCCAATAGCTCAGTATCATTCCTCAGTACTAGAGGTTTATACAATTCAGTAGTTTATCAGATTTGAGAATAGGGTATAATTGCAATGACCAACCAGCACCCTCAAAGAGAAATTACTGAAACGTATATTGTATTATAAGGAAAGCAGGACGAAATTAGGAAACAACAGCATCGAATCATCAAAGAAGCACTGCTAACACTGAATAAACGATGCTCATCATCAGAGGAAGTAGTCAGAACAGTATCGTGCAACAGTGCATGGTTAGGTCCTGATGAATATCATAACATGGAACAAATATTTCCGCCAGCATAATAATAAAAAATGTTGATATTGAAAGTTCAAGTGTTTGGAGACTCTTACATGAAATACCTTCTTCAGTAATATCAGCCATCTTGCATGAGTAAGACATTATTTTCACGGTGAGCTTATCCATGATAAGTACCTACAGAGAAATAGATATTAGACTCGAGGACTGAACAAATGAAAATTGCACATAAAATATAAATATCACCAGAGTGGAGATTTTCAAGAAATCAAAAGGATTCCCAAGAAGTCTAATAACAAAATAGCATAAAGGCTTTTTTTCATCATGAATGTATCATCAAGAAATAGAAAAAAGCAGCATCGCTCTAAAAGATGCCCACCATGAGTAAACTGTTGCATAAACAAAAAATGAAATCATCACAGAAATTACTTATACCTTCCAAGTAGATTTTGAGTCTCCAGTTTTGGCTGACCGGAGCATCTCATGCAATAGCCCTGAAGCATAACACCAATAAAGATAAATGAGTCAGAAAATTCATCTACCTGGAAATCAATGAAAAAAGATGGTAGCAGCCAGCACTTCAGATGTAGCGTATAAACATACAACAATAACCACAATACTAATGGTAAAAATTAGAACACAATAGACAAGGTAAACCAGTATAACCACGAAGAATAGGTAATAAGATATGCGTAAACAAGCCTATAAAATTCCCCCAACACACTACATGAGAATTTCCTGTTTTCCAAACTATCAAAAAGTGCCACCGTGTCTTAAAGCGCTCCTCCCACTATTAGAACTGAAGAAATAAAAAACATAGACATAATATCTATTTTCCATTAAGAACTCCCATTTGCAAGGAGCATTAAGATGCAGTGATTTCTATCTCCATGAACATGTATTGCATTAACATAACCTCTTGCAGGCACACAATCCACCCCTAAGTGCATCTATCAACTTGTTGCTCTAATAACCTCCAACTCCACTAACTGAATAAAACACATCCACTATTCTGCAAAACGGCTGCGCAGATTCCTCTGCCTCTGTATTAACTAGTTGACAAAAAGGTTCGAAAAACAAACTCCTCCTGCCCATTAGTTCGGGCACTAGGTCTTCCATGCTATCATGTCAGAAAATATACCCTAGACTCATAGTTGTTACTCGTTATACAGAAGGGATTATTTCCAACCCTACATTCTAGGAGAACGAAAACACCCAGTGGTCCTGTTGCTTTGTTTTCGAGCTCCCAACCCAAATCCAAACTTTAAAACAAATATCCAATGTCAAAGAATCACAAAATTTCTTCACCTATTTTCACTTGCTCGTCTGTCATCGTCCATCAATATGACAAATCCTCCTCACTCATAGCCATAATATGTGCATCCCCAGTATACATTACTAGATTAGCTCAACAAATTCAGCTACTACAACAACTTATCAACAATTATCAGCCAAAAATACAGCCTCCATGATTTCTGAATACTTGGGCTTTGTATTTACAGCCTCCGAAAAAACATTAAAACTACCAAAAACCCATGAATCTTCAACTAAACATAGACCAAATTCTGCTTGTGATCTCAATAATTATGTTCCCATAAACCCGAAAAATTCAAAATAAGCTGGCTGATTATTCGTTTAATAAGGGGGGAAAAAACAAATTAAATCAGACAAGGGGGAAAAAAAAAAAAAAACCCAAGTAAGGAAAAGGTAAGAGGGACTAACTGTCACGGCTGATTTGCTTGAAATTCTTGTAATCGCCGCCATAGGAGGACGAATCGGAATCAGAGAGCGACATAGTCTTCAGCTTCCTCCTCCTCTTCCTCTTCCTCTTCCTCTTCCTTTGCCTGCCCGACTGATCCGAACGGAGAAGAAATGGAATCGGGCACGGCGCAGAGAGATCGCGAAGTGATCGAGGGTATAGAGAGAGAAAGTGAGGGAAAGTTTGGGGGAGGTTAGAGAGAGAGAGAAAGAGAGAGAGAGGAAATGGTGATTCCTTGGTTGATTAATAATAATAATAATAATAACAATAATGCAAAGCGCGACTTTAATCAGCGCGGGGGGGGTTTAGTGATGACGTGTTGACTTGGGTTAGAAGGGAAAGGAAGAAAGGAAAATGTTGAATTAGGCAAAAATGGCGTTTCGCGTTTGGACTGACACAGCTTTGGATTTGGATTTGGATTTGGAACACGGAAAAGAGGACTATTCTCTCCCCCTTTGCCAAAATACTTTCTTTTATATTTTCTTGGCAAACTTCTATGAGTTTCCAATTTTAGTGTTTTTTTTTTTTTTTTTTTTGGGGGTTCAAATGCTCAAAATTGGTGTAGAGAAATCGACTAAAATCACTTTTTTTTTAGGAGGACAAATGCCTCAAATTCAATTGAACTTAAAAAAAAAAAAAAAGTTTAACGTTGATCTAATCTTTGATAACTGAATAGTTTTAAAAAAAATATTTGATAACTGAATAGTTTTGAAATTTGAATTTTGATAATGTGTTGTGGCAATTATTATATGATATTATTCTACCGATCTAAACGGAAAAAAATTGGATAATTTAGATTAAGATTTTCATTTTTTTTTGAAAAAAAAAAAACACAATTTAGTTTGAAGATTTGAAAAAATTAAAGTGGATATTTTCTTGAGGAATAGAGGGATAAGTAGTCATTGGCTCGTCAATTGATTTGTTAGATCGTATAATATCGAACAAGGAATGTTTTTCCATTTATACGTATATTTTTTCATTTTTCTCCATTTGTATTTTCCAAAACATAACAATGTGACAGAAAACATTTGGATTATAGACAAAGTCACTCTTAAGTTCTTACGTAATGCATAATTTTTCAAAAACAAAATCTAACAAGTAACGAAAAAACCACTTGACCATAGTTTATATCATTGTAATTCTAGAATGTCAACGTTGAAATTTATACGATGATAATTTCTACTACCTCTTTTCAGTTTGCTTTCTAGTTTCTTCCTTTATCTACCTACCTACTAGAAGCCTAGAATTATAATTTTCTGTGAAAGGAAATTTTTTTTGAAAAAAAACAAGAGCGATGTGCGTAATAGATGTTAAAGCAATAAACAAATAAACAAATAAAGAAAAGAAGGTTACAATATATATATATACTTAGGTAAATATTGGCGTCAGTCTCCTAATGTTTGGCGCATTTTGTACATGGCTTCCTCATCTTTTCCTTTTTGTTTGCATAAAAGTCCATAACGGATAATTTTCTTTGCATTCATTGGTCCTTGAGTCCAAATCCAAAAATCCGCTTAGAGGCCATGTGTTGTAGGAAAATTTCACAATTAATCCTTGATTTACTTTTTTTTTTTTTTTTGCATTTAAGTCTACAATGCATACCCCTTTTAAAAAAATTAAAAAAAAAATATGCGCTAGTAATTTGGAAAATTCCACCCAAAACAACCTTCTAGACGCTACGTTAATTAGGCTGAGTATCAAGAATTATATATGTGTGGACTTACTTTGAAAAAATGATTGGTTAAAAAGATAGAATAATGCTATATGGTATTAACTGCGCCCAATACTACAATGATTCGTTAGTTTGTCACTAACTAATCACAATTATAATTCAGGTGAAATCCACGTGAGATCCATTTTATTAATTAAATCATACTATGACAAACAGATATATCATTATAGCATTGAGGATCACTAATTTTTTATAACATTGCTCAAAAATATATTTCATTGTTGGTATAACTTTGGGGTATAAATTAGAAAATATTAAATATCATGATAACTTATTTGAACTTAAATGATATGATAATTTAGACGACAAATAAATAATGAATCATCTGCTAAATATTAATAAAGGATAAAATATTACATTTAAGTTATTTATTCATCGTAATTTATTCATCGTATAAAAGTCTGTGTCTAGACACAAAAACTATTAAAAAAATCCTCTACTAAAAAAAGAAAAAGCCTTTGTCTACTTATACTGAAACCATCCTTGGCATGTGTTTCAAATAGTCATTTTCCTCTCTTAATACCCTGATAATGAGCATGTGAGATGCACGTGTCATCTAAAGAATTATTTTAGATGAAGAGACTTATAAATAGAAAATAGAACATAACATAATGGAGGCGTAATTAAATGAAAGGGGAAAAAAATGATTTGGGGCCGAATTGGCGAAAAGGCAAACTATTAGGGATTAATTACATAATTTCACATTAAAACATAACTTCTTAATAACTTTTTGGATGGAAGGAGTCTAGAATCTAGAGGTATCAAACGTATTGTTGAACCAACACGACGTGATCTATTTAAGTTGGACACAAAAGTGCATTCGTGTCATGCCTACTTTTTAGTCACGTTGTGTCGTGCTGGCCAATAATATAAAATTATTGGCTCGGTACGGCCTGTTAATCCATGCTATTACATGCTATGTCTTATGTATTTTCGTGTCGTGTTATACCAGTTCACGTGCCTAAATGTGTCAGTTTTTCTTAGCTGAAATTGGTTTATTTAATTAGTAAATTTTATTAATTTTAGTGTTCATTTTATTATTTTTTTCTTCAAATAATTTATCTTTATATAAAAAATAAAGATAAATTTAATGTAAATTTTTATCTTAACTATATTTGCATTGTATATACTTACTTAATTATTTATATTATATATACTTAATCGTAAATATATAATTAAAGTACCACGAGCCTTCGGCCCATGTGGCCAAGATTCTTTTACCAATCTCTCTGTGATGAAGTGGGTTGGCTCAAGTGGTAAGAGCACCCACTACCTAGGATCTTGGTCTTAGGTTCGAGTCATATCAAGGGTATGCTTGAAAACCTATTATCCTTAATATGGTAGGGTGGGGATTGGGTCGTAGTAGGTATTTTCCTTTAATTTGTAATAAGTGGATATCATTGGTCAAGCCCTATTTAAAAAAAAATCGTAAATATATAATTATTTGAAAATTTTTATTTTTTCTTTTAAATAAAAGTTTGTCAAGGTGAAGAAGCATCGTTAGAGAGTAAATGAGTAGAAACATCGCAACTAAGTTAGTACCTAACTATCTCAATAATTTCTTATTTAACAATCCTGAAAACTAATTATTATTAATAAGAAAAGTAAAAGAAAAGAAAACAATAGTTTAGAGCTTACGACCCGAAAGCACGAGTAACTAAAAAAGATCTAAAAAAATCTTACGAGTCTCGTTAAAACCTAACTAGACGAAACCTAATAGAAAAAAAGTTCTAACCAGGAAAAACAAAACTCACTACTCAATAAAGAAACCACTAACAAAAATGATAAAAATGTTTGAGTTAAATCTCTTAAAATATAAGAAAGAATAAAATCTCATTCATTTTTCTCTTTCTTTTTTTACTTTTAGTTTTGCAAATTTTTTTTCTTTTTTTTTTTGTTTTTTTTTTTTTTTTTTTTTTTTTTTTCTATTTTTTCCTCATTATAAATATATCATCATCTCAATCTTTAACAGTTTATTTAATAATTCCATTTGAGTTGCTAAGAAAAATAGATTTTTTTTTTAAAAAAACATATATATAGGAAAAACTAAATGATAATAATACATATGTTTAACATGCAATGCCTATTGTGCTAGTGTGTCATGTCATACTTGTATACGTGTTATGTTGTGCTTACCTTATTGTGTCCAATTCATTAGCCCAACACAGTCCAAATGATCGTGCCGTGTCGTACCACTGTGCTAATGGAGCCCTCTTACCAGCTCTAGGAAGGACTAAATGATACCAAGAAAACAATGGGACCTTAATGCCAAAAGAAAAAGTTGGGGACCAAATGTACAAATTGGATTAATATTAAGGATCAAGTAAGACAAAAGGACGAAGCCCAAGCATCGCCTATTTGCAACAAAACTCGAAGCCCAATGCACCACGGTGAAATCCAAACTCAGCTCCAACATTTGTTTTCTACAATGTGCTGGCATTACTAAGTCATGCACAGAGAGGGCACAAAATAAAAATGGGAAATATTCCATTATGTTTTTAAAAAAATTCACCCAAATACTAATGAATCATATGAAGAAGTTCCAAAAATTATTCACAAGAGAATCATAGATATATCCGACCATCCAGGTATCCACATGGGCATCTTCTTCATCTTCGTTTTTTGATTTTATCTTTGGTACAATTCTATCCATACAGTTGGGCTCCACGGAAGAACATAGCTACTATCCAAAAATAATAATAGTAATAACAAATAACCCACAAATACCAACAAGAGGGAATATGATAAACAGATAAGGGTTAAAAATTGACCAGACAGAATAAACCAAAGTCAAATTAAGAAAATGCCAATTTCCTTTGATCCTAGAACTAGCATGACCCTTTTCTTTTCTCCCCCCCCACTTAACACAAGCCAAAAAGATATCCTTTGAATAATATGAAAAGCATAATCACATCATCGTCACCACCAGATCAAAGTAGCAGCAAAAAGTACTATAAAATAACTAATAAGAATTGGGTTTTTTTTTTTTCTACTTTTCTTTTTAAAATATGAAAAATTTAAATTATTAAAAAAAAATGTCCTAAAAGACTAAGGAGAGGAGGAGATTAAACTTTTGGTATTGCCACTTCTGTCATTGTTTTGGTACCTGCAGAGGACCTTGCACTTGACCACACTACCATAAACGTAGAACCCAGGAGCCACCATTATACGAACCACCGAGGGGACCAACTTCCTGGCCTTGTCTCCTCCCATGTCCTCCATATAAACCGGGTCAAACCCGGCTTCCTTACCGACCCGGAAGATGGTCAAGTTGGGGTGAACCGAGTTGGCCAAAAGGTGAACCAACCACGCGCTCTTCGACGCGCCAAAGAAGGCCTGCAACAACGGCTCCGGCCACGCCCTGTTCCAACCCAACATCGCCACGATCTCGCTCATTTTCCTATCACAAAACTTGCTGAACTCCTCGCTGAAATGCCTCGTCCCCTTGGTCAAAACCTCCTCCCATGTCAGAACTTTTAGCAGGTTAAACGACACGTAGTTTGCCTCACATCGGTCAATGGGGTTCAGGATTTGGGCCGCGGAGCTCTTCTGAAACCCCGTCGATTCAAAGTCCTCGAAGAAGGCTATGTTCAAGAGAGCCTCCAAGTAGAAAAGCAAGGTTCTGGGGTTCTTCGAGAACGAGATTTTAATGTCGTATGGCTGGAGAAGAGCCGAAATCCTGTCGTATACTTTGCCTCCTATATGGCGGAGCTGCATAGTGAGTGACCGGCTCAAAACCCTGATATTGGTCCGAGCTTCAGAAACAGAGACCAGAAAATTCTCGACCACTTCCTTGTCGTCCCTTCGGGTGGTGGGCAAAACGCTATTTTGACTATTAACCGAGTACTGGTTGTAGTTTTGGATTTTGCCCATATGGTACGGCGACATGTTACTACTGCACTCGTCGAGGCCGGACTTCAAGTTATGGCAGTAGTTTTCGAGCTTGTTGAGCTTCTTTTCAAGCTCAGCCATGGAGTATTTCAGCCTCGAAGCTTCAAGAACCGCCTCGTCCCTCTTCCTTGTGGCTTGAATCAGCTTGTGTGAAAGCTCCGCCACCGCGATTTTCCACTGCTCCTCTCTCGCCGCCGTCGACGGCGGAGTGTCGCTCAGCTTCGGCCTCCTCCTAGTCAACGACGAGATAATAGACTTGAAAATACCATTTGGGCTCGCCAAAGAAGACGACGACGAAGACGAGCTGTGCTTGTGAACGCCATTGTTATCTACAGGAACGACTGAGATCTTTTCTCGAGCATGCGGTCGGCACTTGTTGCAGGACACCGAGCCGTCTCCGACCCCGTCACCATCGCCGGATTCGGGCCTCTTCCTCGAGCTGGTTCTGCCGCTTTTGCTAGGCTGGTGAAGCGGAGTCGGGTGGTGCTTTGGACTCGAAGCCTTGTCCTGACAAGCCGCCGTACTGCTTCTCGGGGTTTCATCTTCGTGCTCTTCTTCTCTATCACACTCTTGAATCTGCAACCAAGAAGAAACCTTCCCATCACAAAAAAACCAAAATGAATGACAAAGAACAGATGAATTCCATCTGGATCATGCTCAAATGATCCATTACTCTCTTTCCCGAGAAACAAACGGAAAAAAAAAAAAAAAACTTACGGGAGTGAAGTGGGTAGTACTTGACTGGTTTGTTCCTGAAAGAGGAAGAGGTTTAGGAGGAGAAGGAGAAGGTGGGGATTTGGAAGAAGAAGAAGACGATGGAGGAGCCATGTTTGTTCTTCTTTTACTTTGTCTTGACTAATATATTGATATATGTATATCTATATCTCTATACGTGGTCCGAGACACAGTACTGCGTCAGATAGCTCATTTTCGGGTCTCTGCGTTTTGTTCTCACTCGTATTTTTAAATTTGTCGTTTCTTAGGGTTGTAATCATGCCCATGAATATATATATATATATATATATATATATCTTTTATTGAAACAACCGTACAGAAGAAAGAGGTTTCAAGTAATATCATTGATGGGTCAATTAGATCAGAACGCTTTTACTACAAAGTTGGATTGATAGTGAAATATGGGGTTTTACTGGGTTTTGTTTTTCAATTTTTCGTTTTTAAACAATGAAATGGTATCATATTTTTTACCTTCTAAAGGTAAAAAGTGATGCTATTTTGAAATTGTTTCTTTTATTAAGACATTTATGAACTTTCCTACTTAATCCAAATTGAAAAGTCAATGAAAGTTGACTATTTAAGAAAAGCTTAACTACCATAATTAATTATAATTTTATTAACAAACAAAAAAAGTATCTCAACTAGCTTCGTTAAAAGAACTATTTCATAGTGTAGAGTTTTGCAAATCTTATGTGAGACTCACATAAATAATTACATTATTCACAACTATATTTTAAGTTTTCCAATTTTTTTTAAGTTTTCCAATATAAAAATTGGAAAACTATTTACTAGCTCATACGCAAGAGAAGAAAAGGAATAATGTTTTGGCTTTTTCTTTGTTTTTTTGGCCATAAAGCGGTACTATTGGCAAGTTATTTTATCATGATTCATGAAGTCAATATTACTTTTTGTGTTCATTGAATGAGTTGACTGGTGCTACCATTTATAAGCTGGTTTACCACAGCAAAATTTACTACTCAAAGAATGTCTTTGTATTTACGAAAAAGGAATTTAGGGAATCGACTTTAATTTCGTGCATTAAAGTTAAGTTGAGTGACTCGTTAACTCCTATTCTCAATAATGGACTGGATCTATGGTAATCAACGAACTTTAGGTTAGCTAAGCTAAGTAGTCATCTCAAGGCAGGTTGAGCTTTCATTCTCTAGCCATTTTCCTCATTATTAGTACTTTTCTTATAATTTTGACAATGCCATTTTCCTTCTTTAATTAATATGGCTAGTTTAGATTACAATTTATTAGCACAGAAAAACTGGAAAAAAAATATGCTATCCTTTGCGTACTTGGGAACTGGAATTGGCGCACTGATTAATTGCTGGACCAATTGATAGGTACGTATAAAGATAGCATGCCATTAATTGCTGGACCAATTGATAGGTACGTATAAAGATAGCATGCCTTGTACGTCAACACTTTATAACCGTATTAATGATAATGATAATGATAATAAGGAGGGTGGTTTTGCATAAAATGTGAGGGCCAGCCAATTAATCACCATAATTATATACTAGGTAAAAGGTTACATATTCCCATTGCAGCATCAAATTTTGTTTGTACTAAGCTCAGAGTTGTAAATGAACCTCATCGTAGATAGATCAATAATCAATTACATGATTTACATCACTTTTTATTTATTGCATACATGCGGCTGCAGGGTAAAGATGCATGAGAGAATGTCACTGGGCAAGCAATATATTAAAAAAAAAAAAACAAAAAAGTACTGCAATAATTGATAACAATTCTAAGAAAAGGAAATAGCAATGGTGCACATCATTACTCACCTAAAATTAATAAGCTCAGGCCTCACAGGAGTTTTTCACTTTTTTGTTCTTATAAAAAGTTCATGCAAATTAAAAAAAAAAAACAAAAAGGTGGCAGTGAAATTACTTTCTCGAGGGACAAAAAGTTAAAAACGCATTTGAGCTAGTAAAAGACTGACAGTGACGGTGGACGACGATAGGTATATAATAGAGTGAGGGAAAAAATATATATATATATGGACACTGATCTTACATATATTTTTCTTTTTATTACGTGGTTTGTATCAATTTGACCAATGAAAATTTAATATGTATATTTTTTTATTATAAAAAATAAAAAAAAAAGAGTATTAATGATGCATATTTTTTTTATGTATTTTATTATAATCATTGGATCATTATTAAATGGTGATCCAATAGTTAAAAAAAATACTTACCTATAAATAAAAAAAAATTTATTGAATTAGCAACCTCTATATATATATATATATATATAAACAGAAAAGATACACTTGCTAATACCTTTTAACAATATTTAATCTCTTTATTAATATAAGGGAATACTGGTATGTAACTCAAAAGTCAAAAGTGTCAAATTTTGAGGACATTGGTTTCTTTGCCAGAGTTTTTTCAGAAGAATACTTTTAGATAAAAGAATTTTTTGAACTTTTCAAATATAACTTAAGAGACCTTGCAATTAAAAGTTCTAAAATTAGTTCTTTACTAAAAAAAATGAAAAAATAAAAATAAAATTACAAAGTGTCTATTTTCTCCAATAGTTCAAGTTGCACATTATTCAGTCTAATGTTAAAATAACATGCACTACAATATAATCTTTGGCTATATAATTAAAGAGCAAATAATAGGAACATCAATTTTGTATCAAGATCACTTATACTCCATGTTGGAGCGGATTTTACACCAGTCGTCCACGTGTCAGGAACTGCTGATGCTGGATTCTCCAACTGTTCACGTGCCCTTGCTACTTCGCAAATCCCTGAATTCCGAGCGAGATCGGAGAGGCGGGGATGGCCACTTGCAAAGACTCTCCGATGCTTAAGTCAGTGGTTTTTCTTTGCGTTGTTTTTTGGTAGCAAGGAAAAAGGTGTATCAAATCAATTTACAAACTTATCTCTTTTTCGTGTTTTCTTCTTTTTTCTTCTGCTCTCC